>PVKS010001954.1:0-127663 GCA_004027875.1 Aplodontia rufa
TTATATAAATTTATTAACATGATTTCATTTTATATGTATTATTTATATGACAATCATATTAGCATGATTGATAAACTAATGTGTATTAAAAAGTTCGAAAATGTTTAAATTTTTTTTTCTTTTTTTTTGGTGCTGGGGATAGGACCCAGGGCCTCTTACATGCTTACATGCTTGGCAAGTGCTCTACCACTGGGCTATGCCCCAGCTCCAAGATTGTTTTGGGGTAGATTTCTTATCCTTATTTGTCTGTGGTAACTCTGTTTATTACATCTGCAAATGTATTTTTTAGAAATGTGTCTACATAAATAGGAACATTCTGAAATTATTTTATAACAATTTACTTTTACTGTTCCTAACATTACCTTTTTTTTTCCTTTTTCTGTTTATTTTGTAGTGGTTATGGCTCTCTTTCACACTTAGTTTTCTATGTAGGGCAGTGTTGTCTCATTTCAAAGACTTCACTTTCTTTTTCAGTACTCCATATGTGCTTATATAGCTGCGATGTGCATTCCTGGTATGGCTTTGAATGAATGTTTTATGAGGTGTGGTTCTGTAATACATGGGTACATAGTCTTGAAAGCCTGTTAATTATAGATGTCTCTTTATTATTGGGAAAGCTTCATCAGTTTCAGCCTAGTTTTGTCCGAGTGTACTTCACTCCAGTCTGTTTTGGGTTCCCTGGGTCTCAGACTTCCTCCTGTCTCCAATTTATGCCATTTTGAATGCTGTGTTCCTTTATTTGATAAGTAGGTATTTTCATGCCTGTGCAAAGTACAGGTATATAATGTGATGTTTCATTATAAATAAATTGGCAGTCACTATGGGAAACAAATTATGGTCTCAAAATAGTGCATGACAAGATTAGTATAGGCCAAAGATGTTACCCTTAGCCATCAGTTCTAGGATTATGTGACTAATGGACTGTATTTTTATTTTGTCTTTTATGTGCAGTTCTTAAGATGCTTTATAGATATAGGAAAGAGTTGAAGTGTTTTTAGTTAACTACTGAGATTTTCTAAGCTTGCCTTAAGTCTGATAAAATTACAACATAGATTTTTTGTTTGTTTTTTTGGTATTAGGTATTGAACCCAGGGTCGCTTAATCACTGAGCCACATCCAAGCCCATTTTATTTTTATTTTGCGACAGACTATCACTAATTTGCTTAGGGCCTCACTGGTTGCTGTGGTGGGCATTGAATTTGTGATCCTCCTGCCTTAGCCTTCCAAGCTGCTGGGATTATAGGTGTGTGCCATCATACCTGGCCATACCAAAACCTGCTTATACAGATAAGACAGATATCTCTGGGCTATGGGAATTTTTCTATTGTGCTTTAGAGTTTATTAGGTATTTATCTGAGTTTGATTATAACAGCCTCAGGTAGTGACTTAATTGAACTTAAGTACTTATTAGAGGACTTCGCCAGCATGAATGTGTTCCATTTCTCATCCAAGTTCTTCTATGCTACCCTAAGCAGCTGTCAGGTCCACATGTCCTACCCACTTCCTCTCTTATTCAATTACTCTACTATAATTGACAGCCAACGTACTTCATCCATTCAAAACACATTTGCTGAACTCCAGATTATTACATCTTAGTTTCTTCTCTGTCTCCCTACCTCCTGTGTACCAGTCATCGTATTAAGTTTAGAGGATACAATGTGAGTATCATAACCTATCTGACCTCAGAAGATGCACACATAAACCATTAACTGGAATTTGGAATATAAGACACTTTTCAGAAATGTATTCTGATAAATGGTAGAGAGTGGGACACAGAGGAGAGAATGGTTTGTTCTTATTTGTGAGGAAAGAATTCCTGAAGGAGGTGATTTAGGTGCCGTTGAAGGGATAAGATTATTTACAAGGTTGAGCAGAAGAAAAGCAGTCCAGATAGAAGAAACAGCTCAGATTCAAAGCTCCAGAGAGCTCAGTGTGTGAGGAACATGGAGAATGTGTGATTGGAGTAGAGTAGTAGTTGAGATGCAGAGTGAAGGAAGAGGCAGGAGGTGCCTTTGGGTTTGGATTCTTGGTCCAGACTATGTCTGGGGCCATGCGTGCCACTTCTTGAAGTGTGAACTTTATCCTTACAGCATTGTGGAATAATAAAAGGTAAAATAAATGCTCAAATCTCTATGGTAAGATATGTGGAAAGGAAGCAGGGAGAAGCCCAGGGGCAGCCCCAATAATCCAGACACAGTTAAGGGGGACCTGAACTGAAGTGACAATGGTGAGGAAAGAATGGACTGCAGAGATGCTTAGGAGAAAGCATTGGTTCCTAGTTAGGTAGAAAGTGGGAGTGGATAAGAGGAAGGACGAAGTAGAATGATTGTTTGGTTTTATAGTTGGAAAACCCTCTGTCTGAGGGTATAACTTGCGGGGAGGAAAACAGAAGAGAAACAGGGTTGGAGAATAGTGAATTCAACTTGAAGTGAAGCTGGAGAATCTGTGGGGTATTCTTCTGACTTTGAGATGACTAGGTCTCGAGAGAAATCAGGCTTAGGTATGTGTTGGAGAGTGACTGAGATAGCCATGAATGTAGTTGAGAGCCTGCAGGGATAGCCAGAGGATCAAAGACTGAGCAGACAAATGAAGAGGAGTTAGCAGGAATGAGGAAAACCTAGAAACCAACATGTAGTATTCAGCACCATTTTTTTTTAAATTTTGTTTCCATATTTTCTATCATCAATCCTTCGTGAAGTTATCATTGTTAATGGTCTTTTACAGACCAGGTGTCTAACGCTCAAGTAAGCAACGTACCAAGTCACCCAGGTAGTAAATAGGGAACAACTGTCATGTTTGTCAAAGGACACAGGAATGCCATTTAGAGTCAGGAGAATAAAGGATATTGGATTTGGCAATCAGGTATTCACTTTTGGTAGTTACATGAGTTCTAAAGTCTAAAGCTGGATTGTCAGGTAACAAAACTAGGAGATGAGAAGTAGGGGGAAGAAAGTGTGTAAGTTTGTGAAGAAAGATTTGTATGTGTGTGTGTGTGTGTGATGGTGACTGGAGCTTGCACTTTGGTTAAGAAGAGTGAAGAGGGGGCTGGTGCGGTGGCTCAGCAGTTATGTTGCTTGCCTGGCATGTGCGAGAACCTGGGTTCAAACCCCAGCACCACATACACACTGAAGTGTCAGAGCAATGAAAACAAGATGAAAAACTAAAGTTGATTCTCTCTCTCTCTCTCACTGTCTCTCTCTTTCTCTCTCTAAAAGAAACAAAAGTGAAGAGGAAGTGACTAAAGATGGAAAGAGGAATAACTAATGGAATAAGGTTTCAGAAAAGATAAAGGGGCCAAGTTCAGGAGCACTAGCATGCTCAAAGGGGTTGTCTTAGAAAGGAATCGGGACATTCGCTCTTTTGAGACAGGAGAGGAGAAGGAGTCTGTGTGACTATAGATAAATGTACAGTTAGGGGGAAGGAAGTTCCTTCCTGATGGCTGGGGTGTTCTCAGTAGAGGCGGAGGTGAAAGCAGCTTAGAGTTGGGGACCTTGAGGAAACTTAAAAGCTAGTAGCAGTTACCTTAGAAAAAGGAGCCTACTGATTGAGAGTGAGAGCTGAGCATAGCTGAGGGCACCCTTGGAGTTCTTTCAGTGGGGATAGATATCGATGTTGGGTTTTTTTTTCCTGCTTGATTAGAATAATATGATTAACATGAATGAACTTTTAAAATAGAACACACAGGTCTTACCTGAAACACTTTAATCTTAGACAATGATTTAAACAAGCTTAAGAATTCTGGGGGGAGGTGGTTATCAGTGCAACTGGAAACTCTCGACTTCTATGAGAAGCTTGTCTATACACAGGCCCACAGAGAAACTCAGAAATTTCAAAAACTAATACACATATATATGCTTATTTCTATCTATACCATGGGGGTAATGCAGAGGAGACATGAGAGTGGGGATTGTATAAAAAGGGGAGATCCTGGACTAGGATTGGCCTAAACTTACTTTGTCAATATCCATGTACGCATTAATATGTAACAACGATTCCCTCCATTATGTAAGACTATGTTGAATAAACAAAAAAAAACTTCAAAAAAATGTTTACAAAATAAATTGAAATAACAGAAATAAAATCAAAATTGAAATAAAAGAAATACTACAGGGGTTGGAGCAGTGGCTCAGCAATTACAGTGCTTGCCTCAATGCATGAGGATGCGGGTTCAAACTCAAATTACTACATACACAGCTAAGTGTCAGAGCAACGAAAGCTACATGAAAAACTAAATAAAACTGATTGTCTTTCCCTCTCTTTCATTGACCCTCTCTCTTTTAGAAAAAGAAAAAGAATCCTGGTGGGAGGAGGGAAAGGAGGAAAAGAAAGACAGGAACAGTAGGCTGAACATTAGAGAACTTGAGTTCTACTCATAGGGAGGTCAGCTAATATCTTGGACCTCAGTTTCCTTGTGTTTCAATAGAAAAAGTTACACTATGTGTCGTCAGGTATCATGTAGCTCTCAGAACTTCTGTGAGACATTTACACCATTAGAGAAAAACGAGTGCTTAACAAAGACAAACTAGATTCCTATCATTTATTTTCCAGGAGTTCTTCTAATAGCTGCTCTTGGGCCAGTGACAGCTGTCAGATAACCATGTCCAAGTGTATGCTTTGTGGCCATATGTGGCAGTAGGAGAGAGGTCACAAGTCAGAAAGGGGGACAGACAGGAGTGGGAAACTGGTGAAAGTTGCACATGAAGTAGACAAAGTAGATCTGCCATGCACCCCACCTGCTGTGTCACTTGGTTCCCTGGTAAGTCATGGTCATGGATCATTTGTTATTTCATAAGGTGGCGGATAGTTTTGCATTCATCTTGGTGGTGTTTCTATCTCTGTATTTCCCTCTCACTGGGCTCCTTTTCCCTCCCTTAAAAGTGTGCCATTTACAGATGAGAATCCAACAGTTGGAGAAGGCAAAGTATTTATAGCCATCAGTCCTTTCTCCTCCTCACAACATCACACACCTAGTTTCTTTGCCCATAGAGAAGTCAGGAAGCGTTGGCAGTACTTCCTCCCTCTGCTGAGTTGGGTCTGCTTTACCCCTTTGGAGGGCATACTCTTCAAACCTTTTAACCTTTTACTTCTCCTCAAAGAACAGGAATAGCACTTTAAAGCCCCAGAGGTGTGGTTTGCATTAAAAGGTGAATCCAGGTCAGGTAAGTGGCTCCAGAGATTATTGTAATAATTTAACAAGCCTAGGCAGGTGAGAGGACACCCTTTTAACAGTAAGCCTCTAATCTTTCTCTATGCTCTTACAGATTCTGGAGAAGCCTCAGCATTTCCTTTTTTCCCCCATTATGCTATTATACAACTTAATGCTTGGAAATTTTGTCACAGGAAGAAACAGTGTAATAGTTTTTGTGAGACAGTTTTACAAAATTCACCCTTGTAGCCTAAGCCTGAGAATGTTATTCTCTTTTCACCCCACTGCTCTATTTTCTTTCTGAAAGTCTTAATTTCTCCCCATAATTAAATATTCTTCAAAGTGAAACATTTTAAAAATTAAAAACATTTAAACTTGAAGTTAAAACATAGTCTTTAAATGTGTTCTTCCATTTCCTGAGAAACAACAGGAAGGATTTGCTTTCTCAAAATAAACAAAATAGCCTGACTGTGAACTCAGGGCAGCAGAGATCAAAGATTCTGGCATGATCAGACAATGGGAAATTCTCAGTCCATTTTCTAACCCAGAAAACCAAGACTAATGCTGGTTTTGCTGTCATTATTGTTTTGGGTATGTACAATTCAGAAATGTACCTTGGACGTATTTGAAGTCACCTTAGCATAAATGTTGGCTATCTAATATGTCCAAGAGTCTGTTTCCAAGATGTATTTGATTAGTATGGACATAGAATGATAAGAAATATCCTTCTTGGACATTAAATTTAGGAAGAATGGAGGGGAACAACTGATTTCCTGCATCCATTGAGCTAAATTTATCATTAAAGTCACTACATCCGTAAATTATTTCATGGCTGTGCTAGTAGGAAAAAATTAGCAGCTCAGACATTGAAGTGCATTGAGAATAAAATCTGCTGCTGTAATTTTACCTATGTGTGCATGCACAAACTCTTAGGAATAACGGCATGTATTGACATTCATCTATTTCCAGAAACATGATAGGAGAGCCTATTTTACAGAAAGGAAATCAATTCTGTTAGGGTTTGCAGATTCATATATGTGGGAAACAGGCAATCTGTCATTAACTTGTGTCAAATAAGATATGATTCTTTATTTCCCAAATGGTGTAAAATAGGTCACTATTTTGAAATATTGGACGATGTTTATATTGGGAAAAATCTGTACACATTAAGAACTTTATAGAATTTCTTGATAGAATAAAATTTTTTCTATGTTTGTCTTTTGAGAAAAGGTCTGGGGGTGTAGCTCAGTGGTAGAGCATATTCTTGGCATACCTGAGGCCCTGTGTTCATACCCTACCAGAAAGAAAGAAAAGAAAAAGAGAAAAAGGAACAAAGGAAAAGAGGAGATCTCAAAGCAGTGTAAAGCTGAGGGTCTGTTAACTTCCTCAGTTCCTTTAGTTTAGCCTGTCTTTATATTCAAAGTGGGTCTCTTGTAGACATCACATTTTGGGTGTTTTTATCCTGTCTGAGAGTTTGTACTTTTAGTTGACATGTTAGATCATTCATATTTGAAGTGACTTGGTAGAACTGATTCCATATATACCATGTTTGTAGTTGTTTTCTGTTTATTGCATTTGTTCTGTTTCCATTCCCACATCCCCATCTCCTCCTACCTTCTGTGATTTTAAGTGAGTAGTTTATATAATTCTATTTTATCTCAGCATATCAGTTATACTTACTTTTAAAAAGTTTTGGTTGGGGATGTAGCTTAGTGGTAGAGCACTTACCTAGCATGTGCAAAGCCCTGGGTTCAATCTCAACACACACACACACACACACACACACACACACACACGGCAAAAGCTTTTAGTGGTTGCCCCAGAGCTTACAGAGTTTACAGTTTCAGTTTTTTGAAAGAAAAAAAAAATAGATATATATGTGTATGTATGCATAGAAAAAAATTTGGGTGTACACCAAGACATTAAGTGGTGAGTGGTAGAATAATAGCTGATTCTTTTCTATAGACTTCTGTATTATCTGATTAAAAAAATAAACAGGCATTACTTTCATAATCAGAAACAACAAAACTCTTCATTTTGCAGAAGAAAGAAGAGGCAGATCACAGTAAAACAAGCTGAAAAATCTCTGGATCTAAAATTCACACCTTCTCTCTGTTTCTGACTTGGGATAAGCATACAATCTCTCAATAACCTACAGGCCACTGTAGGAAAGGGGTTTGATTGCTTTGCATCTTCCACTGGAACTGTCGTGAACCTTGTCCTGTTCCTTGTGAACCTTCTGTTTCACAGAGGGAGTGAATCCTAAGAATGTCTGGGTTTAGCACAAACAAAGACTTCTGAGTGCAGAGTTCTCCAGACCGCCTCTCTGTCTTCATGATTAAGGTTTTCCTCCATGGTTTCCCCTCCATGGAACTTCTTTATGCTTCTTCCCTGTCTTCCAAAAAATAATGAGCAGAAGGAGAACACTTGAAAACTAGTTTAAAGTAAAGCTTTTATTTTTTATTTTTTTATTTTTTAAAGAGAGAAGGACAGAGAGAGAGAGAGAGAGGCAGAGAAAATCAATTTTTATTGAGTTTTTCACATGGCTTTCATCGATCTGACACTTAGCTGTGTACGTGATGCTGGGGTTTGAACCCGTGTACTTGTGTATGCTGGGCAAAGGCTGTAAATGCTGAGCCACCACTCAGCCCCTAAAATAAAGCTTTTAAAACAAAACTTGTGATAGATTTTGGTTTGCTGAAGTGAAACCTGCTTTCCTTTTGGGGAGGATGGAGAGGAGATGCTGGAGGAGCTGTCTTTCACTAGTTGAAGAGATGGTAGCTCACGTAAGGCTGTTGGACCATCTCAATATCACGGAACTTTGGCCCCTTGTCAGCTACAAGAGAATATTGCCATGACTGTTCTTACCATGTTAATTATATCTTTTGAATTTATTTGAGTTTACACTGTGTTTTAATCAAGTTTTGTGTTGCTGTGAGCAAAATACCCAACAAGTACAAGTTAGAGGAGAAAACGTTTATTTGGGGCACATAGTTTCAGAGGTCTCAGTTCATAGATGGCTACAGTAATTGTTTTGAGCCCTAGATGAGGCAGCACATCATGGCCGGATGTCACAGAGGAAAGCAGCTTAGTTCTTAGAGAAGTCAGGAAGCAGAGAGAGAGAGAGAGAGAAGTGAAGGGGCATAAGGAAGATGCACCCTTCTAAGGTATGCCCTTAGTGACACACCCACCCTACCATTGCCACCCAAACTGACCATTCAAGCTGAAATGGAGCAATTAAGTTATAGCTACCACTATCTAGATAATTATTTTACCTCTGAATATTACTGTTAACACAGGAGCTTTTGGGGGCTACCTCATATCCATAACATAGTATAAACCAAACCCAAATTAAGGTTTAAGAAAGTAGCATGACAGTGCAAATGAAATGTTGATTTTGTTTAAAAAATGGTTTTAGTACTAACTATATCTAACCTACTAGGTGTTATTAAGAAATTCACAATTTTTATAAATACTAGTTTGTTAGCCTGTAAAATTAGTACTATTATGTTTCTCTGCTTACCTGTGGCATTGAAATAAACAAATTGCAAGTGACTTTTTTGAGTCTTCTGAAAGAAGAGAGTCTGTAAAAGAAAATGCTTTTTTTTTTCCGTACCTAGGTGGAAAATTCCAGATCTCCATTTTAATGTATTTTAGTATTAGAACAAGAGTGTTTCACTGATGATAAGAGATGAGGTACTAGTCACTAGTCATTCAGTTTAAAACTCATAGAACTGCACATTTTTATATAAATGAAAACAATCAGAAAATGTGTGAAATAAGTATAAAAATTCATTCACAAAACACTGATTATGCATCTATGTTACAGTTCTTACAAAGTTAAAGTGAACACACATGTCTAAACAATTTCTACTGAAGGGATATGAGTAAAATTTATTCACTATATTTTGATATTATTTTATAAAAGTATAGCAGAGATCAAGTTTCTAAGATGCTTATTAAGATAATCTTAAAATGTTATTGAGTTTTTATTGTTTGTAGTACAAATTCCATTCAGTAGACGTAGCAAGTAAGCGTAGAAAAATTGACTTCTTTTTCTTACTCATTTGCAAATGAGAGACTTCACATGAAGGATAGTATCAGTGGAGGAACAATGATGACAGTTTTAGGGACTGTTACTGTCTCAGCTCTTGTCTGCAAGCATTTACCTGTGACAGCCTTGGTGCCTTCGACAGACAGGCTGCCTTCGTCTCTTCCTCTGTTTTTAACATGCTAAAATTTATGGCATAGACATCTGTCTGCCTCTTGGCTCCTCAGGTACAGGTGTGAAAATTACTTGAGTGAAAATGGTGGGGTAAAGGACTGTGAATGGAGAAAAGAAATAATCCTCTCATTATTTTAAATACAGGGAAACAGGATTGTGTACAACCCTGAGCTTTCACCCCCAAAGAACAGGTAGCATAATAGGTTATCTTTGCTTTTATAAATGTAAACCATAATGCTTTAATAACTACTCTTAGGAAAAGATTGGCAGGCACTAATTTCTGCTTGCTTTTCATTCGTTTATTTCATGATGATTTCTCTGTGTGTTCAATCATTTGCTCATTGAAAAAAATGAGAACTTGTGCTCAGCTTTGCCGCAAATGCCCAGTGTGGGATCGAGATATTAGAGCAGTGCATTATAAACAGTGAAATTAAAATTTTTAAATGACAAAAATCACTTTGGCAGTACTCTGTAAAAATACTGAGCACCAAAATAATATTCATATTATTATTAAATGTAAATTTTATAGTTACATACAAATTATGAAATATTTTATATATTTGCAAAAGTAAATTTCTATTTTTTAGTGTTCAGTTCTATGTAAATAGTTAGTATGTTGGGGGGGGCAGTGACAAGCCGAAAAGCAACATTTTACAGTAGTTTCAAAATATTCTTGGCCAAGTATTATTCCCAGTTTATCTGCAGCCTAGTAGTTGGAGTAGTTGGAGTTGAAGTTCATTCAGATCGCTTGGAAGGTGATGGATCTCCTGCTCACAGCAGGTTTATATCTCAAAGGTAAAGGAAAAAGCTATTTAAGCTTTTCTGGAAGATATAGAAACCTCTGAACTCTCTGATCTCTCAATCAATAACACTTTAAGTCCTTTATGCTAAAACCTCATTAAGGAAATTGAATTCTTTCTTAACAGAAATATACATCATCCTCCATGAAATAAGTAACCAAAGACATGCCTACCTTCATCTTTCTGTTCAGTAAGTTTACTAATCTCAGAGCTCTTTACTCTATGCCATAAGTCCTTTTTTTTTCTTTTAATAAGGATTATTTTTTAGATTTTTCTGCATTTTATCTTTCGAAGTTATTGATGAGGGCTTTGACGAGAAACCTCATTTGCAATGATGTAACGATCTTCTGGGATACAGGAAGGGGACGTTGCAGGGAGATAGCTGTTTGCTTGAAGGAACAAACATCCTTCAACTGTACTGAAGTGTGAAGTGCTGTCAGGGACCCCCAGGTGCTTTGGAAAGGCTGTCCATCCTTGGCCCAGAGTGGAGAGGTTTGAAACCTGCATGGAAGGGTGGGCCAGAGATGCCTTCAGAGGTCACGGAGAGTGCATATACCGTTCAGTGACAAGCAGTGTGCTAGAAAAGCCCATGCAGAATACCCTCTCTTCCCTGTTCTAGCTCTGTGACCCTAGGAAAGGAAGTTGAATTCTGTAAGTCTCAGTTCTCACCTCTTTAAAAAGAGGACAGAGGGGCTGGAGTGGTGGCTCAGCAGTTAACGGTGCTTGCCTGGTTTCCACAAGTACGTGAGTTTGAACCCCAGCACCGCGTACACAGCCAAGTCTGGAGCAAAGAAAGTCAGATGAAAAGCTAACTAAAATTGATTCTCTCTCTGTCTCTCTCGCAATGTCCCTTGCTCTTTAAAAAACAAACAAACAAACAAACAAACAAAGGAGGACAGGGCTGGGGATTTGGTTCAAACCCCCCCACCCCGGTTCAATCCATGGTACCAAAAACAAAACACAAATAAATAAGGACAGAATGATGTGAGGATTCTTGTGGGTTTAACACTTGTAGAGTTCTATGTAGTTACCCTTCCAGCTGACAGTGATTCTGTGGTTTTTTATTCTGTGCTCATTTTCCTTTCCCTCTGTCCTTCCTTTTTCTGTCTTCTCTTTCATTCTTGCAGAGCCTTTAATAATTCTGATTTTCCCACCTTTTGTTGTCCTCTTCTCTGTGCCTTAGGTCTGCCAGTGGTGCCCAGCGATGCCCTGAGCTCCTTGGGTGGCATCACATTGATATCTCATAACTGGGCAAGTCAGTGGACTGGGACTGATCCCATGTGTCTCTTGGACATGGAATATAGGACAACTCTGAAGACATGATGCATTGCTGTGTTAGCTTCCCATGGGCTTCTACTGTACCACTTTCTGCTGCATAGTTGAGGGGCCATGAAACTCCTATCAGATAGGAGTTGGATATGTTTAGAGAAAAATCTTTTTGTACAGGGACTTATGGAATAGGAATCTACGTTGATAATGCTTTATTTGCATTGCTTCCCCACACCCCATTTAAGTTTCAGTTTTGGAGCTAGGATCCTAATTGCAAATGGGCTATTCAAAAGAGGAGAATATCTGGTTCATAAGGGCCAGAAGCATTCATTTTCTTTAAGAGAAGCATTTAGCATAACTTTGAGGAGTATAGAATTTTAGTCATTATACACACTTTGAAGATCCACTTGATTGGCAGAGTGATCTCTTTTAGAAGTGTGATGGAAATCTCAACACATACTTTATAACTGAAAGATCTGGTTACATCATTAGAGAAATACAGATTGTTAGAGCTAGAAGGAACATTTGGGGTCCCTCAGTGCAATGATTTTCTTCTATAAGTAATGAAATGGAGGGTCAAGCAGTGAAGAGACTTGCTACTTGAAACACAACTTTTGATATAGAAAGGGCAAGTCAGGGAGCTATAGGCCCTAACACTGTAGTTATTTTCTTACATCCTTGTGCATCACTGACACTCCAGCTGCTGAGCCTGGCAGTCATTTTTCTGTGGATCAAAAATGGTCTCTCCCTGTTAAGACTGACTGCTTACTAAGATATTAATGGAAAACTTTCCTTATTCTTACATTCTCTCTTTCTCTCACTCCCTCTCTTTTTGGTACCACTGAGTCACATCCCCAGCCCGGTTTTATTTTTTATTTTGAGACAGGCTCACACTAAGTTATTCAGGGACTCACTAAGTTGGTAAGGCTGGCTTTTATCTTGCAATACTCCTGCCTCAACCTCTCAAACCATTGGTATTACAGGTGTGCATCACCACGTCTGGCTTACATTCTCTCTTTTTTCCACATTTGAAGACTTCAAAAAAGGTTTGGTTTATTATTTTTTCTAGCCCAAGAATAATCTAAATAAGCAAATATTTGGACAATTTGTTTCTCATATGATCATCACTTTTTGAACTCTTACTCCATGTTGGACACTGTTGTGTTTTTAAGGCTTCATCTATCACCTCTAGTAAGCAAGCCTAACTATACCCTTTTGTCAGGGGAGAAAACAGGCTTCCAAAACTGAAGCATCTTGTTCTTGGTTGTACGGCTTACAAAGGGAAACTAAATCCAGGGTGTGCTTTCCAGAGCACATGTGGAACTTGCTGCCCTTCACTATGTTCTGTGCTCCCTTAACTGTCTGTGTGTTGGGAGAGCAGGATGTGGAACTGAGGATCTTGTTGTGACAAATGATCATCTGGTCTAGTCCGTTGGTTGCTAGCAGACAGGTAAATATTTCATGGATGAAATATTTAAGGCCTTTGTTTCTATTTATTTTTGGGCTTGCTATTTAAAAATAAAAGTGATCTTTTAGTACTTTGTTATTAGAAAAGTAATAAATCCTCATTTAAAGAAAATGAGGATTTAGGAGATAAAAGAAGTAATTAAAATAACTTGAGTAGCTCTGTAGACACATGGTTGAGCGGATTCAGATCTCAGCTGTCACTTACTAGCAAGTTTTACAGTCTTTCCATGCTTCAGTTCCCTGTATGTAAAAGAAAAGCAATAATAGCGCCTGCCTCATAGAGTTATTATGAGAATCCAGTAAGTTCTTATTTGTAAAGCATTGAGAATTTTGCATACCTACTGCAATGCAAGTGTGAAATAACTTATCACTCATGTCAATAGTCTCCTGTCTATGGCCCCTAAAAGAAGAGGCAGAAGCAGACCCAGAATGCAGATCATGGAGATGGGAGCAGGGGAGGGTACCCAGGACCCTCTACCCCTGTTTGTCTTATTCATAAACCCAGTAATCTGGAATATTAATAAAGTTCTCCTGTCTCTCATTTACCTGATGCTAAAAATGATTTAACTTCTTCTTTCTCTACTCCATGCTTTTAGGAAGCCCATGTAAATTAAGTGTGTTTATTTGCATCTTACTGTTGCAGGCTAGGCCAGCCATGAATCTCCTTTCATGTGATGTTTTCCATAGTCTGTGTTAGTTTAGTTCTTCCTTTGTTTTCTTGTGCTTTGGTGTGAAGAAGATGCCCTGTTTATAAAGAAAGCCTTGGTGTCTTTCATGTATAATGCATTCTTAAACTAATTCCAGTTGCTCTGACCCTTTGAGATTTTCAAATTACTTTGTTCCTTTTTTTAAGCATTTTTGAAATATTGAAAATGCTCATGACGGGGAGGGTCATGGGAAAATTTTTCCAGAGTTGTTTGTTTTTAGAAGATTATGAATGTGCATGGAGAGATTTTATGCTGGGTTAAATTTCACCAGGTACACTGATCACTTGAACTTGAGTTCAGTTCTTTTGACATTTAAATCCCAGTTCCTGTGGTATAAGATGCAGAGGCAGAGCCTCTTAAATTTAAATGCTTGCTGCCTTTGAGCTCTTGCCATTGTCCCACCAAAGAAAGGTCTTAAGTAGAGCTTGGGGTTGCATTGAAGCACCACGTTAGTTGTGAGGATCAAAAAACACGTCTGTTCTCTGTCTTTTGTCTTTGAACCAAGACTTTCCAGAGAACACAGACTTGTTTTGAATATTGCCGCCTCTGGGTGTGAATGATTATGCAAGTCAGTAGTGTTTTTGTTTTTTTAAAAAATCTTCATAATGGGTGCAGAGATATGAACTCCCAAAGAAAACAAAAAATTTTTTTTTCAAACAACTGTACAAAGCCCTCTTTGAATGTAGGTGGTCCTCAATATCTAAGGATCTGTAATTCTTCCATCTTTTGAAAGACTTCACTATCCAGCAGTTAACCACTTGAGCATTTCTCATAATTCCCACCAGCAGTGAATTGCTAAATCTTTTGTCTTAAACTTAAATTCTTTGTTTTATCTGATAATCCCTTGAATCTCCCCAATATGCTTCCTCTAGTTAAGGCAGCTGTCTGCCACAGCCTTCCCTGCCCCTGAGCTCCAGTGCCCTCTACACACTGAAGCTACAGGAGTTGGTATGAAGCAAAAATGCAACGTGTCATGACCTGTGTAAAGCCCTCAGTGACTTCTTATCCATACCCATTCATAAGGCACAAGACAAGACTCCTTAAGAAGACTTCAGGACCCTACGGGAGGAAGTTTCTGCCTCCATCTTCAGTCTAGGGCTGTTGCCTTTCTGCTCCCACCCCGCACATCTTCCACGCACTGCCATTTAAAGCCACACAGAACCTCTTTCTGTGCCTCTGATCTGCTGTGCTTGGTGACCACAAGCCATGACACGGGGTATGTCTCAAGTTAGCGCTCTCTTCCCCTCCCTCCTTCACTTTGTCTTGCAGACTCCTTTGTTTTAATTTAAATATCATATCCTTTGTTTTCTTTGACCCCTAAGCTAGATCAGGTCCCTCTGTTGTTTATTTAGCACATGTTACATTTACTTGCCTTTTCTAATAGCTTTAAGCCCATTGAGAGCTTATATATTTCTGTCTTATTCCCCACTGTATCCTGGTGCTTAGTACACAGTAGGATCTTAAATGTTTTTTGAAAGAATGAGCATGATCCAAACCACTTCCATATTATTGCTTGTAGTAGTACTTATCAAACAGCGTATGAATGAATTTCTTCCATTAAAAGAAGTTTTCAGCAAACCCGCATTGTTGACTTAAGTTAGCTTTGCTTAATTGTACCAAATATGTACAGACACGAAATAGGCATAACACATATACTTATTAGCTGTTATGCAATTATTAAGCCATTTGAAGCATCACAAATCAATACAAACAATACTTTGAAATTGAAATGAGGGCTGGTGTGTTGTCTCAGTGGATACCGCACTTGCCCAGTGTGCGCAAGTACACAGGTTCAAACCCCAGCACCCACGTACACAACTACATGTGAGAACAACGAAAGCCATGTGAAAAACTCAATAAAAAATGATTCTCTCTGTCTTCCTCTCTCTTTCACTGTCCTCCTATCTTTTAAAAAAAATTGATTATTTATATGATGAGTGCAAAGCCAAATCACCTAGAGTAATTAAAAAAAAAATGTGAAGTTGTTGCCCAACCTGTGTAAAGCCCTAGGTTCAATCCCCAGCACAGCAAAAATTTAAAAAAATAATAAAGATGTTATTTTGATTTTTAAATATATATTGAGTACATGAGTCGTTTGACTTTGATAATAGTAATGCAGAAAATGCTTGTTTGCATAAATCTGTTATTTAGAAGCACCTTATGGATTGGAAGGCCCTGCATTCTAATTCAAAGTTCTCTGACCCCATCCCACACAGCTCTGCCAATGAGTGGTCCTTGAATTACAATTTTTTTTTTTTTTTTAAAGAGTGAGACAGTGAGAGAGAGAGAGAGAATCAATTTTATCCAGTTTTTCATGTGGCCTTCATTGCTCCAACACATTGTTGTGGACGCGGTGCTGGGACTTGAACTTGGGTCCTCACGCATGCCAGGCAAGCACTATAACCATTAAGCCACCGATCCAGTCCCGAATTATATTTTTTTTAAAAGAGAGAATCAATTTTATTTATTTTTCATCTTTTTTATTTTTGTTTTTTTCTGACACTTAGTTGCATATGTGTTATTGGGGTTTGGACTGGGTCCTGGTGCATGACAGGGAAGCACTCTACCACTGAGCCACTGCCCCATCCCCATGAATTACACATTTTAATGATTTAATGAATGATAATTTTCTTGCTAGAGATGTAATGGTCTTGTTCTTTCAAAGGTTAATATTTCGGTGTTACTGAAATCAGCAAAATATATATATAATTCAGCTCTTCCTAGAATCAGGAACAAATATAATGTTTGTTAATTTTAGTTCAGTACACAGTTAAGTGTCAGACTGTTGAAAGAAATCAATAGATAGTAGAAATGACTCATTTGCACTACTTTGAAAATAACTTGAGCGGTCTTTCTTATCATGCCTCCTTTTTGTAATTTTTGAAGTGCTAACATGAAACCTTTATTCTGCAGTACCTTCATGCATAGAACCTATTGCCTTCATGTCATTTGACCCTAGCTTGGTATGGCTGTGTTGACTGTGTGTCCCACCTCCCTCTGTCCTCTCTTCATTAATCTATAGCAGTTAGTGGAATACACTGCTCACCACTTGTCATTTCTTGCCATCATGAAATCAAAGTCTTGTCTCATGAAAGCATCTTAAATTGCACTGTATTGTTGCCATGTGTGCTTACCTGTGTGCCATGAGTAGTATTGCAGGTGAGGGACGCTTGGTGCCACTGCAGTCCTAAATGCAACCCTGGGGACCATGTTGATAAGAATGGGTTGTTTACATGGTCCAATATGTATTTATATTGATTTATTTTCTTTTTTGTTTTTTAAAGAGAGAGGGACAGTGAGAAAAAGAATGAATCAATTTTTATTTAGTTTTTCATATGGCTTTTGTTGCTCCAACAATTCATTGTGTATGTGGTGCTGGGGTTTGAACGTGCATATTTGCACATGCCAGGGAAGCACTGTAACTGCTGAGCCACCGCTCCAGCTCCATGGAATATTGGTTTCTTTTTGATTAATATTGAAATAAAAATGGACAGGTTACTCTGGAGAAGTCACAGGGTCTTGAAAGTGTTTGTGGTCCTCTTGAGAGATATTCACTGCCTTGTTTTGAGAACACTTGTGTCTAGTTCTCATAGCAGAGAAGCACCCAACATATAGTCAGAGGGTTGGGTTTCTTACTTCCTTATCCTCCTCAGTCTTTGCCCCAGGAATTGGGGAGGTGCAGAATGAACAACTTGGTATGCATGTCCATGCTGTATTATTTTGAGACTTTGTGACTGTTGCCTTGGTCTGCTTACCTCCTGTGCCAGTGAGTGTGGCAGAAACCTCCCAGGTGTGTGGTCACACATGCACCTGAAGTGGTTTCAGACTTTCACACACCTTGGAAAGTTGGACGTTCTCCTGGGGAGAGTCAGGATTGGCTTTTCTTTTTCACTTGTGGCATTGAGGGCGGATGGGAGTGGGTGGATATGGGTGACAGGGAGTTCAGTTTGAGTTAGAGCCTAGATGTGGGCAGCGGGGAGGAGAGGACCAGCATGAAAGATTTCTGTGGGAAACCATTAGGACTTGGTAACCTGCTTGTTAGATAGAGGACTTGAAAGTGGCCTTAAGAATTCTAGCTTGAGAGACATGAAAGAGCTGCTGTCCTTGCTGTGGAGATGGGGAGGGGTACAGAGGAGCCAGTGATGGACTTATGTTCAGGGCTGTCTGAGAACCATGGGGTTTCTCTTGACTTGAGTGTTTTTGTCAACTTAATTGGAAGGTAAAAGAAGTTCAGTTGCATTTCCCTGCCTTTTAGTTTATCTGGAAAATTGGTGAACACTAAAGTGTGTCCTGGACTCAGGTGATTATTTTTTTTCCACAAGAAAGGGGTTTAGTTAAACTAGGAGTATTTTTACCTTAGTTTTTCTTTGTTTTTGAGAATTTTTCTCTGAAGTAGATACATTTAGAAGGGAAACTCAGAAAGCATTTTGTCACTGAGGAGGTAAGGGCCATTTTACACCCCTCCCCTTCCCAGGGGAATTCAGCCTGGCCATCCTGATGCTCTCATGGTCTTCCGGTCCCAGCCTTGTCCCGAGGTTCTTCAAGAGCAAACTTTAGTGTAAGAAAAACAGACTCTATAGGAATCAGTGACAGCCTGGAACTAGGTGCCCCTCCCATAAAAGTTTAGAACATTTGTTTAGTTTGGTAATTTTTTGAGTCAGCTAGTAGTATTCCAGGCATTGTATTCTTGCAAGATTTAAATTTGGGTAATTTCTATAGGTTACTTCATACCTTTTTCAACCTAGGCATAGGCATAGAATTCAATTTCTTTCATTCTTTTTTTTTTTTTTTTTAAGAGAGAAGGTGCCAGTGAGAGAGAAAAAGAATCAGTTTTATTCAGTTTTTCATTTGGCTTTAGCTGCTTCTCTACTACCATGTGTACATGGTGCTGGGATTCGAACTTGTGTCCTCGCGCATGCCAGGTAGGCGCTATAATCACCCACCCACTGCTCCAGCCCTGGTGTTTTATATCTTAATTTTTATTTTTGTGGTACTGAGGATCGAACCCAGAGCCTGGAGCATACTAGGCAAGCACTCTACCGCCGAGCTACATCCCCATCCCAGAATTCAACTTTAAATGGTTTACTTCTGGGATGAGGTATTACTAATATAGCATTGAAGTGACAGATGATGAAGTTACTTCCTGTTTTGTTTCACTCATTCCTCAAGGTTGCAGTTATGTAAGTTGTTTTTAGTAAAATGCTAGTGAAGAAAAGTTCATTTGCTGTTGCTAGAAGGTACAGACCTCAGGCATTTATAGTATGATGGCTATCTGGATTTTTCTTGCAGCTGTTTTATGTTTACAGTCAAAATTATCTTACGTCTATCTAGGGTTAAATGTCACCGTCTCATGGGTAATGCAGTGTAAAAATGTTTATTTTTTGTGCTTTGTTAAATAAAGTGAGTTAGATGGTTACCTGAGGTTGAGTTGATATTTGGAGGCTCATTAATGATTAATTGAAAACACACAGAAATTCTTTTCTTTTAAATAGCCTGTTCGCAGTAATCCTCAGGTTCCAGTATTCAGGAAAGTTTTACCAGTTCTAAAAATATATATTTACTCTTAAACTTAAAATACTTTTGAACAGAATGCACAGTTTATAATTCTTAGTGTGTTTGCATTTACGTTAATTTACACAGAGCATAAATTACTCTTAAGGTCTCTGATGGCAATAGAATTATTTGTTTTTCATCAACACTCTTGTTTCCATTATCTATAGGAAATTTTTTACAAGGTAGCAAACTGTTACCTCAAGGACTAATGTTTATGTCAATGAACCTCTTAGTGATTTATAATTGGAAAATGTTGGCAACCCATAGTGCCTTGTTAACTATGGTTTGGTACAAATGATGGTTAGATTTATTTCAGTACCTTTAGTACCTCTCTTTTGTAGTAAAAGTTTGTTAAAATTTTTGTGGGGCTGGAGTGGTGGCTCAGCAGTTACTGCACTTGACTGGTGTGCATGAGGATGTGGGTTTGAACTCCAGCACCATGTACACAGCAAAGTGTTAGAGCAACAAAAGCCAATGAAAAACTAAATAAAATTGAATCTGTCTTTCTCTCTCTCACTGTCCCTCTCACTTTAAAAAAAAAATTTATGAACTAGGGCTGAGGGTATAGCCAGGTGGTTGAGCATGTGCTTAGCATGTGTGGGGCCCTGAGTTTAGTGTCCAGAACTGGGGGAAAAAAATCTCTATCCCTTGTACTTTTACCAATACTTTTTTTGCTTATTTCCTTTCAAATGCTACCTCATGTTTCTGTTTTGCTTTTGGGCACTTATAGCTTTTGCCTTCATTTGGCATTGGAATCCAAGGTATTTCTATTGACCTGGGGTTGCTCAGTTCCTTGGATGACCTCTTCCTCAGTGCCAGGTTATCTCTAGTAGAATTTGCAATTTATATTTCATAAATGGGAAAATCCTTTCTTTCTTTTTTTTTTTAAGAGAGAAGGACAGCAAGAGAGAGAGAGGCAGAGAGAATCAATTTTTATTGAGTTTTTCACATGGCTTTCGCTGCTGTGACACTTAGTTGTGTACGTGGGTGCTGGGGTTTGAACCTGTGTACTTGCACATGCCAGGCAAGTGCCGTAAACGCTGAGCCACTGCTCCAGCCCCCAGGAAAATCCTTTCTTGAGTGTATCTGTCTCCAACTTAAATACATGTTCTTTTAGAATAGAGCCATAGTTTCAATATAAATTATCCAATGATCACAGCTAGTATGGCACTTAACCACTTGGTGCTTTCTCAGTAAATCATCATTGAATTGAGCTGCCCTGGGTACATGATGGACCGTCTGTTATCTGAAAGTGGAACATAGACAATGTCCTGCAAGCTGTTTTCAGAGATGTTACATGCCATTCCAAGCTATCCCACTCATTGCTGAGATCATAGGGTCTAAAACTGCCCCATAGGTGAGGAGTAGAGGTAGTCCATGAACTGTTCATGCTCTGTACTCCTTATAGGAGTCTTTCTATGTTGTGGTAGGACTTTGCTTTGTAGTTTGTTACAAAGGTCATGAACCAACCCAGTAATATTCTGTACAAACACATTCTCAATTTGTTCTATTTTCTCCAGCTTTGGTTTCATCATTCCATGCCTCCAAGAGATGATTCGGGCAACTGCTATTCCCAGTGACAAGTGAGGGACAGGATTGTTCTGTTTCTCAAATTGTACTTTTCCCAATTTCTAGTTGGTATGAAAAGTCGTAAAAGCTCATTTTAGGGGCTGGGGCAGTGGCTTAGTGGTTACAGAATTGCCTGGCATGTGTCAGGATCTGGGTTCAAACCCCAGCACCACATACATACAAAGTGTCAGAGCAACGAAAACCAGATGAAAAACTAAATAAAATTGATTCTCTCTCATCGTCCCTCTGTCCTCTCTTAAAGAAAGAAAAAGAAAAAGCTCTTTGTAGAAGGGATCTAAGATAGTGTTAAAAATTTTCAAATTATCCTTGGACACAGTTAATACGTTCAGGTTATGTGGTTCTTATTAAAAAAAAGAAATACATCTAATCGATGACAAGTGTCAATATTTAGCAATTTACCTTTCCTCTGAGTTCTCCCTGCTTACAAATTCAACTCCATTTCCCCAAAGTGAAATTTATTTATTTATTTATTTTGGAGAGCAAGGGACAGTGAGAGAAAGAGTGAATCAATTTTATTTAGTTTTTCAAGGGACAGTGAGAGAGAATCAATTTTATTTAGTTTTTCACGTGGCCTTCATTGCTCTGACACTTTGTTGTGTACATGGTTGCTAGGGTTTGAACCCATGTCCTCACACATGCCGGGCAAGCACCGTAACTTTTGAGGCACCACTCCAGCCTCCAAAGTGAAATTTATGAGATTTAAGTTTCAAATTCTGCAGAGATTGTGTTTTGGTTATCTCTCTCCAGTTTGCCCCTCGCCTGTTAGGTAAATGTGTATAAGCGGAGAGCCTACCCCATTGAGCCTCCTCCTCAGCACCAGCTACACAGTAGGTGCCTAGAAATGTGTGTTCAAAACTTGCATAAATATTTTTAAGAGGTTTAAGTCTTAATGTTTTGCTTAATTTCTTAATTTGGGAGCAGATTAATATAGAGTTGAATTGGGGTAGGATATTAAATTTTTTAGGAGGGAATAATTTTTGATCCAAGATGAATAATAAAGATTGCTTTTTAATAAAGACTGATTTTAGGCTAGAAGCTTTAAAAGGTTTACTTTTTCTGTCCAGAATGTGAACAGTTGTCTTGTTCTCACCAAAGGCAATTTTGTTGAAATGTTCTTAGCAACAGTGTGTACAGGCTTCTGCAGTTGAACAGGGGAAAGATCATAGAGATCCAAGGAACATGGAGATACTAATTCATCCTGTCCTCTGAAAAATATTTGGCTCCTCCCCTCTAAATCAGTACCTCCCTCCCCCCAGCTGTCAACACAGAGGCTGTGCTACTGTCTTCTGGGAAGAGGATGCTAGGAGAATTTTTTTCTGAATATGTAATTGCATGTATACCTTTCTTAGGTTCTTCCTGTATTTTAATGACCTAATACTTTCAACATTTTGATAAGTTTGGTTGCCAAAAACGGAAGCCAGCTGGAGGTGGTAAGGGACTAGCTCATTGAAGCTCATGGCTTTCTCTCATTACCACATTTACGACCACAGTGGACTGGCAGAATTGATATGTTCCAAGTATGCTGTGGAAACAGAAGCGTATGTTCCTGTCAGAAAAAAATAGGACCTTTCTATAAATGTTAAGCTAACAGTTAAAGAAACAAAATATAAAGTAACTTTTTGCCATCAAGTAGGATTGAAAGATCCATAATTTAAACCATGGAATCAAATTCGTGACATCGTTCTCACAATCCTAAAATCTATTATCCTATTAAGTTTGTTAGTAAAGCCCAAGTGTTTCCCTTATGTCTCTAAAGTGAATTTTGAAGGATGGACTATCAACCGTACCATAGCAAATGTGGAGTGCCTTTCAATGCTGAATGACCTAATCAGTGACTAATCTGTCCTGTGGGGAATGCTTTTTTTTTTTTCTTCATCATCTATCTAAAATATTTGGGAAATTATATCTTATGGGAGTTGTCATTCATCAGGAAATGATTGTTCATAGATGTAAGCTGGATCACATGTAGCATTAAGTATTTATCACTGTGAAAACTAGAAATCACAAATGGGATAGTCGTATTAAGCATTCTGCTGCTTATGGGAATAAGTTATATCCAGTTTCAGTTCAGTTTACTCAGATATTTATGGGACACTCATAATCCAAAGGTTGAGAGGTACATTGTTTAGCCACAAAATTTCTTCTATATGAAACCAAAATGGTTATTAAAGGGAAAAGCTAGGAAGAAGAAATACCAGTTTACATGGGTTATACAGCTCCTAAGTGTGGACTGTTGGGAAGCAGAAGTATCTGGTGCTGCCAGAAACTAGCTGTGTATTTAGAGACACCTATTAATTTCTCTGGGCCTCACAGTTTCTCTACCCATAACAGGATGGATTTAAACTGAATGACCCCTAAGTAATGAATCTGTTTTCCTTCATTGAAAGAAAATAATAATCAACGCTTTGTGTGTTTTGAGAAAGATATAATACTTGGATATTTCTCACATCAGAAGTAATGAGGATTGCTGCTCATTATTTCAGTGACCTTACCCCCTTAATAAAAGCAAAATGTGTTCAGTAAGAATTTGTGTCACACGTTGTTTGCCTTGTCTGTGGATCCTGCCCTCCTCCTCATCTCAGTGTACATTGACAAAGGATGTCAGTATCATAGTGGTTATTGAATGTGCAGTAATCTGAATTGTAGCTGTTTAATCTGACTTGTAGCCAGAAGTGGCATTTAAAGAGTAACATAATTGCTGTTTGTAGATTAAAGGTAGTGACTTCCCCAGTGATCCAGAGCTGTTAAGAGGCTGATAGAAAAGCTGACTGATTGGTGAGAATGCTATTCATACATCCATTTAGTTCTTAGTTCTGCTGAGACTTGGCCATGACTGTCATTTCAGTAGTTTCTATGGGAATATCTCATGTTGGAATTTGAATCACTCTGCTTTACCTTTCAGCAGAGCTGTTGAGAGGAGAGAGGTGCCTGGTTTCCAGCTTCGGAGTTTCTGAGGTTGTGGATGCCAATTTTCTCATTGTTGCGCCTCCAGAACATTATGAGGCTAAAGAAAATCTGTAAATGCTATAAACCAGTGTTAGTTTGTATAGGTCAAGTAAACAGGAACTTTGTGACTTGATTCAAAATACAAATCCCCTTTTTAGAGTCAGATATTGCTCTTAGATTTTTTTTTAATATGGGAGGAGTTTATCAGATTACAAGTTTTAAAATATGTGATTAGAAAGTAAAAGGGTCTACAACATTTGACAGCCTGGCCTTTATAAAATACCACATTAGGGATCCCTTAAATGGTCTTCATTCACTCTTTGGTTCATTTTGTGAACAGTCTCTGGTCATTTGCCAAACACCAAGCACTGTTTTAGAAATTAGAGTAACCGTCACGATGATAATAAAGTCCTTAATCCTCATGAAGACCATTTTGTAGATTTCTTGGATATATACCACATGTTAAGCAATAAGCGTTCATAAGAAAAAGAAATTAGGATAAGGAGAAAAGGCAGTGGAGAAGGGGATGTTAGGTAGCCAAAGAAAGCCTTTCACATATAACCGTATTTTGACTTCCATCTCCTTAAAGGTTCTCTTTATTTCTACTATCTTCTCTTCTTTCCATCTGCTTATAGCAGTTGCTTATTAAATGTTAAATGACACTTTTCTTTACTTAACAAATACAGAGAACTTACTCAGTGTGTTAGGTAATTTGCAAATATTCATTTAATTTTTCATGATTACCCTTTTGTATACTGTTTCACTGTGTGCGGAAACTGAGGCACTAAATATGTTGAGGAACTTGTCCAGAAAGTCAACAGGAACTCATGGTAGCAAATAATGAGTGAATCCATTATAATGGAGGAAAAAATAATGTGGGGCTGGAGAAGCATCTCCATGGTAGATAGAGCATTTGCCTGGCATGCACAAGGACACAGGTTCAAAACCTCAGCACCACACACACACAACGAAGTGCCGGAAAAACAAAATAAAATTTAAAAAGAGATGAAAAAATACATAAAATTGTCTCACTCTCTCTTTAAAAAACGTGAAGTGATAGACTCTTGATGAATCTTTGTGCCACCTCTGGGTTGCAGGAATATGAGCTAGAGTGGGACTCCACATAATTGTAGGCAGAGCAAGTCAGTCCCTTTTGAAAAGCTTTCTTCCCTGCCTCCCAGACTGGGCAGATGTCCCTTGCTCTTCCCCAGGCCTCCTTCCCCTCAGAGGTCCTTCCTGATCAACAAATTCCTGTTTGAGGCATCTGTTACACCCTCATCTGCTTTGTTCACCCTTGCACTCTCCTGGGGCTGCTGAGGTTAAGTGAGGGCTTTTTCTCTCTCTGGTTAGGGGATCACAGCTACTGGATGAGGGGGGTTACTGCCTGCCTTTCTATCCCTTCTCTAGTGTACCATGTAAAAGGAAAGCCATGTGTTTCATACAGTGGTCTGCAGACCACTAGGATTGAAACCACCAAGGGGCTGTACCTCAGACCCACTAAATCAGTCTTTACTGATTAGTCCCCCAAATTTCTATTTTATGCTTCTTACGAACTACCTAATTAGAAGATGTGTACTTACCCTTGTGAGGGTAAGGAGAGGAAATGAAGAAAGAGAGTTATATGAATTTATCTCCGTGGATATTAGGGTGGTTCCATAGTTCTTATGCAATTCTTTTCTCTGCTAGCTAGTAAAGAGAGGTTGAAGGGGAGTGGGAGATCAGATATTAAGGGAAAATCCAAGTAGAAACACCAGAGCTACATAGAATAGTGGTCAGTAAACTATGACCCATGAGACATGGGGTTCATTATCCTTGTTTATGTATTATCTATGAATACTTTGTACTACAGCAGTGGCATTGACTAATTGCTACAAAGAACATAATACCTGCAAAAGCTGAAATATTTACTATTTTACTGTCACAGAAAAAGTTTGTCAGGCAACTAAACTATCCTATAGAACTTCCAAGATAGAACTGTATCTATCTGTGTTTTCCAATATGGTAGCCACTGGTGCTTGAAATTTAAGCATTCAGTACTTGAAGTACAAGTAAAATGACTGATATTTTCAAATTTGGTTTTAATTTTATCTTAAAAATTAAATTTATATAGTCACATTTGGTTAGTGTCTACTGTGTTGAATAACATGGGTATAGATTTAAGGTTTCAGATTAGGATTGACTGTAAAGTGTCAGATATGGACAAAGGTCTACTTTAGGCTTCTGGGAAGAGAAAGACTAGGGAAAGGATGCATTCTAGAGGAAATTTAGAACAATTCATATTCATTCATTTTCCTCCACCACCCCATTGTTATTAAGAGTTACCTGTGCTAAGATCCAGATTTTTGACATTAGTCAAATTAGCTTTCCCTGTCTCAATTTCCACATTTATAAAACAGGGATAATTATGGTTTCTACATATTAAGATTACTATGAGGTTTATGTGTTTAAGTGCTTAAAAATGCCTTGTATATGATAAAAGTTTTGTAAATGTTTGCTGCTCTTATTATTCCAGAAGTATTTTTATATCATAGTCAAGAATAATCCTTATTTTTACCCCACCCTTTTTTTATTCTTCTGTTAAAGAAACCAACTATGTTTACTTAGAATCCTGCTCTTTACCTTCATTACACTTAAGCTGATTGGGTCCGGGATGTAACACAGGTGAGTTGGTATTATCTGGGTTTTACTGATGGTTACTCTATAGTTAACCAAATTATTCTGCAGAAACTCTTCAAAAATAAATTAGGGGCTGGAGGGGTGGCTCAGTGGTTACTGCGCTTGCTTGGCATGTGCAAGTACACGAGTTCAAACCCCAGCATCATGTACACAATGAAGTTTCAGAACAACGAAAGCCATGTGAAAAAACTAAATAAAAATTGATTCTCTCTGTCTCTCTCTCTCTCTGACTGTCCCCTCTTTCTTAAAAAAAAAAAAAAAAACAAAACCCTAGGCATTTTTAATTGGAAGTAGGCCATTTCTTAATATGAGTGTACTTGTTCTAAGCAGAAAAAATGCCTGTAATATGTGGTAGG
This sequence comes from Aplodontia rufa, assembly GCA_004027875.1. Taxonomy (NCBI): domain Eukaryota; kingdom Metazoa; phylum Chordata; class Mammalia; order Rodentia; family Aplodontiidae; genus Aplodontia; species Aplodontia rufa. The sequence goes on from PVKS010001954.1 coordinate 26,736, forward strand.
AAGCATTCTATTTTATCTTAAAATATGTCAAAGTCTCCTAACATGAGTAAGTTTGATTATCTTCCCTTTCATAGAGTGTGAGCAGGCCCTGCAGGAACTTGCTGGGAGTTGGTTTGTATAAATAACAGTGATAGAAGTGGAAAAGTAAAAAAAAATATTCAGAACTATGCTATGGGTTTTTAAATTGAATTATTATTTGTTAACTTTCTCATCTTCAGAATTTTCTACTAATAATCCAGTGTTGTGTACTTGCCATGGATAATTATCATTTAGAGATGACTCAGAAGTCAATGAATGAAGCCCCTTGACAATCCTCTTTGAGGTTTTCTGAGACATCAGTGATGTAACAATACTGTTTGGTTCTTACGTCCAAAACTGGAATCAGTGTCCCTAGATAGTCTGTGTCCAACGGTTACTCTCCAAGGCTGCCTTTTTGATTTGTAAGGCCACAATACAACACTTCTTGATAAGCAAATAATACTAAGAAAGCTGTTATTTGATAGCAAGGACTGTTTTACTACAAGAGTAACCCTATCTTTTAGGATATGGTATTCTGTTTGTTTTCTATTTTGTTTTTCTTTCATTCCTTTTCTCTGTTTTCTTTCTTTTTTTTTTTTTAAGAGAGGAATGATGAGAGAGTGCTAAAATGCATCTGAGATGCATGGAACCTGCTAAGAGTTTTCATGGACTTGTTTTGCATTCAGTAGAAAAAATGAGAAAATGGCCAACTTATGGCTTGCAACCATGAAAAGCCTGAAACTTGGGTCATATTAAGGAAGGAAGATGGAAATATGAAAGTCTCTAAAGTAATGTGGTCCCTGGGGGAGTTGGTTGTCCGAAAGCACAGTTGTTTGGCTGCAGGCTCTGTTTTTCCTTGCACATCCCTGCACATCCTGACTTGGTATCTCCCAGCTGACTTTGCCTGCTAGATTTTATCTACTGTTTTTCTAGCTATTGACATCCATTTGCATCACTTCAGCTCAAAGACACTAAGCAATAAAAGCCATTTCTCCTGCTACAAGTTAATTTTTTTCCTCTCATATTTGAACTGTAAAAAAGGGGTAGTGCTTACAGTTTAGAAGAATGTGATTCCAATTATCAATTTGCTGGGGGTATAAACCTTATTCATATAAATTGCAAAGCTAGAATTAATTGGGAGATGTTTACAAGAAGACTGACTTAAGCTGAATATAAGGAAACATTTGTTAAGAATTAGGACTGGCAAGTAGCCTGCTGTGGAAAGACCTTGGACACACCCAATCAGAACACTCTGTTAGGAGGCTGAAATGTATAGAAAGCTGTCAGAATGGTCTTGTGTGCTTCAATGTCGTATACTTTGAAGGTCTAACAATAGTAGTTATTTTCCTGCTAAATCTGTGATGTTACCTTATATACAGTATTGTGTATAAAAACTTTCTTTTTTACTAAATTGCAGATGAATGATACTAACTAGTATCTATCATTGTTCTAATGATGTGCGTTGTATAATTATTAAATTCATCTTAAAATTAATGAATGTAGTCTACTGACTACAGTATACTTGACTATATTCAGCAGTTACTTACTTGGGACTTCTTTACTCATCACTCTGTTAGCCTCATGGGGGATAAAGGAAGTGATGCCTTTGCATTTTAATTGGAAAAATAGACAAATGCACATGACCCAGAATATAAATGGATTATGAAAAACATAAGTCAATTATAAAAATATTAAAGTTAGGGTGATTTAATTCTTCCTGGAGCAATCCAGAGATGTCATAGACTGAACTTTAAAAGACTGAGAAGTTTGGAAGGCACCAGAATAAAAGTAATTTACATTTATTTGGTATTTATTATGTGTAAACCATTTTTTCTATGTGTTTTACATGTCCTTAAGAGATATGGAATGGTTATCCTCATTTTATAGGTGAGGAAGTTGGTTAGGGTTAAGGAGGAGTTTTGGTTAGGATGTAGAAGGAAAGGAATATCAAGCAGTCTAGTATAATGGTCGTGTTTATGGGAACAGGTAGATAGATAAGAGATGAGAAAGGTAGATTGTGTCAGATTATCTAAGCCAAAAGAAACCTTGACTTCTCAATATTACTCTTAAGGATAATACGAGGCAAAGAGTTTAGTGCAAAATACTTTGCCCTTAGAATGAGGAACTTCAGATTTCAGTGCTAGACTGTAATATAGTTAAATTTCATTAGATTGTACATTTGTCCTAAACCAGAAAAAAAATATCAGAATAGTAGTTAAGAGACCTAGTTTTAATATTTGTTGGCGGGGGCAGTCTCCTTTGTAGACTTTAGTCTCTTTATTTATAATATGAAGCGTTATAAAATCACTGTATGAGTATGCAAAAGTTCCAGGTGTGGTATTTTGTGTGTATATATATGAAGGATTTAATAATAGATATTGGCTGAATCTAAATCAGACAATAGGATTTAACACAGCAGTTCTTGCCTCACCTGCTAGGTACCCTCGTATTTGTTATATTCCTTTGGTTCTCATGTCAGCCATGTGAGTTTAGCACCATATTTTTCTTCTTGCATAGACTATTACAGTAGTCTCTGAACTGCTCTGTGCACTCCTGTAGTGAATGTAGAATGCCATATTAATTTTTTCAGGCGTTACATGTGTCATGCTCCTGCCCTGTTTAAAAATCTCCAGTGGTGCTCCGTTTCCCACAGCGTGAAGAGCAGGTTCTTCACTACTGGCTTTAGCTGCTCCAGTGTTAATCTCACCTGTTTCTTCTCATTTTCAGCTTCATTTCTTTCCCTAATCGTAGTCCAGACATTTCTCCTTCTTTCTTGCTCTTTACCTCTCTTGTGGTATTTTTCATCCCATTGTCTTTTCAGCCAACACTTAAACACATGTGATGTGTCACACACTCTGCTAGAGCCCATGCTCATCTTATTCACCTGGTGTTACAGGTGTGCATTTTTTTTTAATTAATTGATTTATTTATTACAGAGAGAATTTTTGTTGCTCTAACACTTAGTCATGTATGTGGTGCTGGGGTTTGAATCCGGATCCTCTTCCATACCAGGCAAGTGCAATGCCTCTGAGTCACTGCTCCAGCCCCAGTTGTGTGTACTATATTTCTTCTAGACTATAAGTTTTTGAATTTATATGAATTTATACCTTTCAGTGTAGCACTAGGCACCTTACATTTGTGACTTATAAATGTATGTTAAATAAATGGTGTAACTGTTGCTAGTTTCACGCGATTATTCCAACTTATTTGAAATTCTAGATGTACTGTGGAATTTGCAATAAGACAACCAACCACTTACTTTGCTTTTGCATTTATCAAATGAGTATATCGTTCCCTTATAATGAAAATATCATGGGCTGTCAAGAAAATAGTTATTCTTTGAATTACTCACACAAAAGTACTGATAGGTATTTTTTATGTGTAATTCAGTCTTGTTAGAAGAGCTAACATTTTAAGATGTGTGTTGCCTTCTCTATATATATTTAAGTCATAATTTTTTTACAAATCCACACTGCTTTGAAATTAAAACACAGCCACCAAGTACAGAATATTTTTCTCAAACTATTTAAAGAGGAAGTTGAGAGTGGGGACTTGGAACAGGATGTAGACTCAAATCTGCAGATGTAGTAATTTGCAAAATAAAGTATGCAATTGAGCCTTTTTGTGTGAATACATACGTGTCAAAATTGTCTGAGTTTTCTTAATTTAAAAATTTAGTTACATATTTAGAATATAAATGCAGTATGATGAATTTTGGAAAGTAATCAAAAGAGTAAACACCATTACACAGTCCCTATTAATATAAATCTCTTTTCTGTTTCCAAAAATGTGGTTAAAATTATAGTATATAAAGCATTTAAGTTACCACATTTTTTTCATATTAATATAGAATATGCAGTGTTGCAGGACTGTATAATATTCCATTTAGTGGCCACCATTGTTTTATTGTAGTTGGAAAAATCAGATCGTTAGCAGTGTTTTATTGTTATGCCGAATACTATAACTTGTAATGCAGATGATTATGTGCCTGTAGCTCTTCCTGAGCTTTGATGTATTTCCAAAATGACTGCTGTTTTCCTGAGGTCATAGCAAACCCGTTTGATGGAATAGTTTTTTCAAAATATAATACTTTTTTCCTTTCAATTTATCCCCTTCCTGGACAATCAATGAAGAAAAATAGCATCACTTTATCCAGACAGTTTGAATATATTACATTGACTATAGCTTGAATACTTTGAAAAAAAAATGCCTTTGTCCACCAAGTTATTTTAGTTTTGGGATGATTGTGAAATAATCTCAAAAACATCATTGGTAAGCAGCTAATCAAATAGTTTTAAGTCCAGTACAAGCTTTTTTTGTGTGATTTCTGAGTGGCAGGTTTATGTGTGACCCATCGCATCAGGATTCTGAAGGACTATGTTTAGTTTGTGCTTACGTCATTGGAGTGACACCCCTGAAGTGCTTCCTAGAGCCTTCACATCTATAGGCATGTATCCTACAGAAAGGCCCATTCACCTCATGGCCAGGATCAACAAGTCCCAATATCACCTTCAAGGGTACTCCCCAGTGACCTAAAGACTTCCCACTCAGCCCTACCTCTGAAGGTTTCTACCTGCTCTCAGTAGTGCCAGCCTAGGGACTAAGTCTTTAATGCATGAGCCTTTGGGTCTTTTCTAGATCCAACCAATGACAATCAGAAAAACAGAAGGCAAGGTGAGCGGTGGTAGTGGGGCAGAGGAGGGGCTTGTCATACTAGAAAAGTGGAAGGAGAGGACATGAGGGGGCTGAAGGATGGTGAAAATGTATAGGATCAGTGGAATCTGGTCCCAGTGGGAGTAACAGGTCTTAGAGTCAATACCAGAGCAGGTGCTTTGGACAAGTTAAAAATTTCAGAAGTGTTCAAAAGCTAAGTGGACCTTTGTTATTGATTCAGTGTGAGGAGTGGGAAAGAGTGAAGTCAGGGATGATGCTCAGACTACAGCTGGAGTTCAACTGGAAACTGTTTTTCACACTTAGATTTTCACAGGGCCAGGCTGGTCAGAACACCAGAGAATAAGGAGTCGGTGAGGACTGTGGTAAGCTGGCAGGTACGTGGTCCTTCTGAAAGGGGGCGACTCAGCCACAGTTAATACTGTGGGCTGTGCGGATTCCAGGCTGCAAGATCTTTCAGTATTTAAAAATAGCCCAGTGGGGTAGCCCAAGCCTTTAATCCCAGAGGTTCGTGAGGCTGAGGCAAGGAGGATTGCAAGTTCAAGGCAAGCCTCAGTAACTTAGCGAGACCCTATCTCAAAATAAAAAATGAAAAGGGCTGGGGACATGGCTCAGTGGTTAAGCACCCTTCTGTTCAATCCCCAGTGACCTCCCAAAAAGTCGAGGTTTTAATATGTTAATCTTCAAATGTATAACTGCTGACTTAAAAGAAAGAAAGAAGAAAAGCTAACCACAGTGGCAAGTTGTGTTTCAAACCTAGGCTACCACGCCTTGCCTTAAGGATATTCTTTCCTGTTAGGGAAATTAGATTTATATTCTTGGGAATAGCACCTTACTTTACCTTCAAGACGGAATTTGAAGCCACATAATGGAGGCAAAGCAGGTGCTGAATTGTGTCACCCAGGCTACAGACACTGGGGCAGTTCTAGGAAGGGGCATGTGGGAAGTTACAATTGCCCACTAGCATGTGCTGTCCAAGAGCCACCAGCCTTGCTCTCAGGCACGGATTCATGGTGGTTTCCATTCTATTGATCTTGAAATGTTTTGCTAAACTTTATTTTTAGCTTTTGCTTTTCTTTTCCAAATCGATAGCTGAGTGGAATGGTCATGGACCCGGTGGCCCTTGACCCATAGCATCAAGGTTACCCTGAGACTCCCCTTGTGATGAACGAGGAGATGCAGTTGGTGCTAACTTCAAGCGTTTCCTTAAGCTGTTCATGAGTTTTCCCCTGGACACAGTTCCTCCCTGCCCCTGGCCTTGGTGATGGATCAGTGTGTTGGGAGGGGTTTGGGAATCAGAGGCTACCCCCGGCAGAGCTGCTGCCTGGGAGGGTGAAAAGAAGACCTCACCCCCATCAGAGTAGGGACCAAACCTCTGTTACTTATTGTAAGCCTTCTCAGAGAGCTTCTTTTGGACTGGGACTAGAAACTAGATATTGACAGTTGAGAGAAAAATTTCTCCAGAACAGTGGGTGTGGCGATTTGCCATGTTTGTTCTGTCTTATATGCCACCTGTGCTGGGCCCAGGCACACAAAAGCAAACAAAGCAGACATATCTGTATGTTTGTTCTGTAACTGAGATATCCAGAAAGTTCTGCACATCTACAGATGGTATGTGCCATGGAAGATACTAAACAAAAGGGTTCAACCTCTGCCCTCAGGAAGCTGTAGTCTACCTGGGAGAAAGGAAAACACACACACAAGGACCTCCTGAAGCACATACTGCCATGTAAATTTTTCACTATTTGGTCATTTATATTTCAGACTCCAAATGTTTTTGTATTCCCACCAGAGTACTGGTGCCCTAATGTTTAATAAATGTTTGTTGAATTAATGAACAAGGTAGAAATTGACATGCTGCCACAATAGTGATTTCTGTAGAAAGAGTGACATTTGAGCTAGGCCTGGGAGATTAGAGGTCTGTCCACATGAGAAGAGAGGAGGAGGCATGCTGTGCACCAAGCCAATCATAAAACCCAGGAAGCAGCACAGGGCTCTGCACAGGGCAAATGGAGAAATGGGGAAAGATGAGAAGAGATGGGGGCAGGCGGTGGGTAGGACTTTGACTGCCAATCAGGTGAGTTTAGACTTTTTCTTTTCAAAGTAGTGGAGTTTTTAAAGGGCTATTCTGAGGGGTACTTTCCGAAGCTGCGGTGGATGGAATGTGGTCAACAGATAAGAAATATGGAGAATCAAAATAGGATTTCATTTTTTAGAATGGGAGGGAGTTTGAAGCAGGAGTGGAGGCTAAGGGAAGAGACCTGTGGGCTTCTCTGATGATGCAGGGTCATTTTGAGATGGTTAAAGAAGAGGAGATGGGGCACTTTCTGCAGAGTCCCTGCTGGAGCAAGATGCTCTGAAGGTGTTGGCCTACACCCTGGACTCTGGGCTTTTGAGGCCACTGTTAAAATGTCTCATTATGGTGTTTCTGCTGGGCAAAGAACAGGTCAGGAAACACAGAAGAAGCTAATGGCAGACCCCTTGATTGCTCCACAGCATGTAACATGTAGTACAAGTGGTGGTATAACTGGAATATTGATAATTGGACAAAAAACAGAATTGTTCATTTCTTGGGACCTCAATTTCCTCTTTTGTCAAATAATCCTTAGGATCCTGTTCAGCACTAGCACTCTGAATGTCATTGGAGACGCAGGGACTTTAGAACAGCTGGGTGCTTTCTGAAAGCCCACCTACTGCTAGTATCTGGCTCAGGGAAGGCATGGGGTCCCTGCAGAGGGTGGGCACTGCCATCCATTTCTTGCTTACTTAACATTGCTCCTACTTTGGGGCTGGAGAGTGGCTCAGCGGTCTCGGCGCTTACCTGGCAAGCACGAGGACCTGGGTTCAAACCCCAGCATACACAACCAAGTGTTAGAGCAACTAAGGCCATATGAAAAACTAAATAAAGTTGTTTCTCTCTCACTGTCCCTCTCTCTTTATTAAAAAAAAAAAAATTGCTCCTACTTTATAGGTAAGGTTTATAGAAAAATAAGCCAGCTAATTGAGAGTTTCGCCTTAACCTTTTTTTTCCCTTTCTCACTGCTGAGGAAAGTAGGGCACGGTGTTTGAATAGCATCTGTCGTGCTACAGCCTGTACCTAAAATTGCAGATGGGCCTTTCTGCAAGAACCCCAAAGCGTGAACACAGATTCTTCATTTGTTCTATACATTTTGGTGTAAGGAAAATGATCTCACAGTAAGCCTTAGTAAGTTCATCTTTAGGGTAGGTTGTAGATAAGGTAGACGATGCGATGAGGCCCTTTCTATTTCCTGACATTAGTCAGCAAAGGAAAACGCCCATCCAATAATGAAAATAATACCTAGCATCTGTTCCGCACTTCAGAGCTCCTAAATGCCTCATATATTCATGTCCAAATAACAGAAATGGCGAACGTGATGTTAATAATCTAATGAGCCCAGGACCGTGTCTCGGACACCCAGGGAGTGTGCTTCTTTAGGGGCAGCCTTGCAGTGGAGAGCAGGCTGCTCTGCTTTGCAGACCTTGATGCCAGGGAGGCAGGGAGATCAAGAGCCACAGAGTTTGACAAACAGAGCTCACACGTCCCACCATTTTCAGCATGGTGACCTTCAGCTGCATAATATCTCTGAGTCCCAGCTTCCTTTTTGTAAACTAGAGTGCTAATTACCCTCAGAGTTGATGTGACCATGGAAAGAAGTTAGGTTTATGAAATTCTCAGACAGGGCCTTAACCAGAAAAGTGCACAGTAACTGATAAGGAATTACTTACTTAGATCCTGGCTTACGCACTGTTAGATCTTGGCATCCATGGCCTGTTTCCACATCCAGACTATCAGAGTTCCCACCTACATTGCTCCATTTTAAAACATTACATTTATTCTTTCTGCTTCAGTTGCACTGATACCAGCTGGACCTCCTCTCCAGCTACTGGCAGCCCCTCCCTGACAATCACCAGAGTCTCTCATTCTTCCATTTCTGCCCACCCCTACCCCATCTCATATGGCATGGTGTGTGACTTTATTTTCTAAAACTCTCTGTGGTGTTATTGTGAATCTGTACTCTCTCTGTTGCCTACTAAATAAACCAGACTCCCTTTGCATCTTGGTGTTTTCTGAAATCTGGCTAAACCTTATCCTTTGACTTTATTCCGTAGGTCTACTCGGTGCAAATTTCTTTCCTCAAGTCATAGCATACATCTTTTTCTTTTTCTTTCTTTCTTTTTTTTTAAGGAATAAATTGTATTTAGTTTTTCATGTGGCTTTCATTGCTGTGACACTTTGCTGTGTACATGGGGCTGGGGTTTGAACCTGTGTCCTCGTGCATGCCAGGCAAGTGCTGTAACTGCTGAGCTACCACTCCAGCCCCCATACCATACATGATAAAATGAGCTCAGCATGCTAGGCAAGAGCTCTACCCCTAAATCATAACTCCAGCCCTTAAAGTGAATTCATTTATTTTTCCTTTTTTATGGTGGTGCGAGGGATTGAGCCCAGGGCCTCATGCATGCTAGGTAGATGCTTTATCACTAAGCTGTACCCCAGCCCTGCCTTCCTTTTTTTTTTTTTTCTGCCTTGACCATTTCCTGACACTGTTGAAATACGTTAACTTAATGGCATCAAGACATCCTGGTGAGGGTAACACCAGGGTATTTAACTGCACGGTGGAAGATGTTATTGAGTTGGGATGTTTGGGAAGAGCGAGAGGCAGTAGGTTTCCCAATTGTATGTACTAAGAAATGTTTTTCTAGACCCATGAGAGAATCCTTATTTTGCTATTGCTGGTATTTACTGTCTTCTCTTAACTCTGCTTCCTGAGATGGAATGAGCACCTTGTGCTGAGGCCTCAGCGAGGACCTGGGGTGCAGTTCCCCATATGGGAAAGTAACCCCTGTCTATCTCGCCTGTGCACCTCCTTCATCAAATCACTGGCTGTGGATGAAGAGTAGGCAAAAAGCCATTTCAGTTTACACCCTGTGTTTCATTTAAGGTGTAGCCAGATGTTTCTTGGAGCTAAAGACAAATGCTGTTTTTGCTTGGTCTTTAGAACGTAGAGTTTTTCTGGTTTATTGAGGTCCTTTACCTCACTGACTTGCATTTTTTCTTCTGTTATCTCATTAAAGATACATTAAGAGATGGGAAAAGGAAGGGAGCAGTGATGGGAGGATTTGTTCCCTGCTGTAAGTCATCTGTGGTGAATTTCATTCGTCTTCTAAATTCTTTTCCATTTTTCTGGAATACAGTATTTTGTCCATGGCAGTTAGACTTTTTTTTTCATGATGGAAATCACACTTAAGGGTTTCTTTCTCTTCCACGTCTCTTAGAAGTCTGAACCATGGGTGAAGGATTGGGTAGCACTTGTGATCTAACTTTCTCTGTAAAAATTGCGCCTTAGCCACCCAGGTAATAGTGCTCATTAAGTCACAGTAGCAATTAAGAGACTGCTTCTCTTTTTCTATGAGCATTCATTTATGAGGACAAGGATATCTTTTTAGAATCCTTAAAAGACTTAGTAATAAGTATTAAAAATGAGTGGGAGTGGCAGGAAGCATGTTTCTTGGTTTTTATCTCCAAACATATATTCATACCCCACAAATTGGTGCTTATACAGCTCAATAATAGGGATTAACAGGTTAACCAGCCCAAATATATAAATGTGCATATACAGTACAACTTACCTTGTAAAATGAAAATCACAAATTTATTCATAGCAAAAGGGGGACACCAGAATGATTAACAGTAAACATAAACATAGATATATAATTTGATTTTGTTCTTTTACTTCTGTGTCTGTATTCTGCAAATACTCTTTGTTGAGTTTATTGACTTTATAATCAAAAAGTACTTTTTAGAAAGTGATACCAAGTGATTATGAACATGTACTGATTGGTGATTTATTATTATGTGTTATTATCATCATCATTATTATTTTTTGGTACTAAGAATTGAACCCAGGGACACATAACCACTGAGCTACATTCCCAGCCCTTTTTATTTTTTTATTTAGAGACAGAGTCTCACTAAGTTGCTTAGGACCTTGCTAAGTTTCTAAGGCTGGCCTCCAACTGCAATCCTCCTACCTCAGCCTCCTGATTTGCTGGTATTACAGGTGTGCACCACCATACTTGGCTTGGTGATTTATTATTTAAATTTTACTTTTCAAAAGAAAAAAATGGAAAAAAATGTAAAATTGAGAAATAAGAGGTTAGGTACAGCCTGTTGAATGTAGTCATCATTCACATCAGCACAAATATGGAAACCTCAATATCTGGAAGAAATCACCCAGAAATCATTTGCCTGATTAAATTAACACATACATGTGAGTGTTTGGAGCAGTGCTGATATGATGATAAGCTCACTCAATTATTATTTCCATCATTGTCACCCCTGGATGCTAGCATAGTTTATATCTTATACGATGGTAGTATTCACTAAGTGCTCTTGTATTAATTTTTTTAGCCTTTACAATTCTGGCTTATCTCATTATGTCAGTTTGGGCTTTGATACCCAGAACTTAACTAAACCCGCAGGGACAGACATGACCTGACAGGAACAAAGACAATTGGACCCTCATCTCTCCTCCTGGTCATTGTCCTAGTAAGGGCTTTTGGTGACCAAGTCTCGTCTGCCTAATACCAAACTCCAAATCTAAGAAAACATGAGCTCTTTTTCAGAGATACAGTCAGTCCTCTGACCCTGATCTGTACTCTTGAATTTTTTTAAATCAAATTAATTAATTTGATCTTCACTAATCTAATTGTGCTTATTTTGGCCTATTTTTCAATCTGTTAAGGTGTTTTTCATGCTAATTCTTTCTATTTCATTTGCTGTCCTCTTAAGCTTTGTGTAATCAAAACTCCTCCTGCAACAGTATCCTGGATTTAGAATGTAGGACAGGTCAGAGAGCCCTGTGGCTTGGTATCTGAGGCTTTCCCATAGGCTTTTTTATTTGTAATGATAGCAAAACTCATTTATTTAGTTTCTTGGCTAATGACAGATTAGAGACAACAGGGAAAGAGATGTCTTAAGAGAAAGGTGGAGACTCTAAAACTAAAGGCAAAGGAACTGTATATATGCACTGTACCCTAGTGGATAAAGTGGTTCCCATGGGGGTATGGGTTGATGATTCTGAAACCACTATGTGCATGTACTGGAAGTAAATAATTAAGTAAATGGATGGTGGGTGGTGGGAGCTGGGTTTCTCATTTTGAAATGGCAGGTTATAGATAAGCAAGGGGGAAAATGACCTGGATGGTGGGTTAGTTTGAGATATCAGCATGATTTCACGCTTAGTTTGATATCAGTATAGGCAGATACAGATGTGTGTATGTACGTGAGTTAGTGCACACATACATTTCTCTACTCTTGTCAGCTGAGAAGGCTTAGAAGCTGTAGTGCACCAGGAGCAACAAGTACTTTTAGCATCTAGATCTTGGTTTTTAATACCATTCTCCTAAAAAGGAACCAGTATTTCTGGCAGAATGGCTGATTCTAGATTCTAGAGCTGGGGCAGAGAATATATAAAATGAACCTGGAGTATCTTACAGTGCTGGAAAGTGAGGAAGTGCTCAAAGAAACCACGTGATGGAAGTTTATCAAAGTGACACAGAACCTAAATGTAGTAGCTCTTGAGCTAAAACTGAAACAATTTGAGCCCAAAATAAATTAACTTGCAATAATCTATAGTCCAAATTATGAAATAAATATTTATTAACTCATACTGACGTAAATAAATGATTAAGTAAATAAATGAGAAAGACTAGGCTGTGTAGAAAAAAATCCAGTTAATTCCCAGTACAACACACACACACACAGACACACACACACATACATCATATCATATCACAACAACAAAAATGCAGGCAGAGGAGCACTTTACATAAATAGAAAGAGAGGCGGCCTTGTGACCAGGAAGGCAGAGATTCAGATGAAGTGATCACGAGGCAAGGAATGCCAGCAGTCACCAGAAGCTGGAAGAGTCAAGGACAGGATTCTCCCCTAGAACCTCTCCCCTAGTGACACTGAATCTGGATTTCTTGCCTGCAAATCTGTGAAAGGCTGATTTAATTAATTAATTTTCCTTTTGGTACTGAGTATTGAACTAAGGGGTGCTGTACCACTGAGCTACATCCGCAGCCCTTTCTGTTTTTCTTTTTGAGTCATGGTCTCACTGAGTTGCTGAGGCTGGCCTGGAACTTGTAATCCTCCCACCTCGGCCTTCAAGGTTGCTGGGATTACAGCTATACATCGTTATCCCTGGAGAATTTATGTCTTTGTGAGGCACCAGGTCTGTGGTGGTTTGTTCTAGCAGCGGTAGGAAATTCACACAGGTAATCATGGAGGTGAGCAAGCAGGAAAGGGGACAAGACCAAGACCAGGAAGGCAGAGAAACTGATGACCACAAACTTCAGGAAAGAGTTAGGCCTAGGTCTGGGACTGAAAGTGTGGTGGAAAGAGGAGGCTGAGCAGAGGGGAAGATGCAGGGCTTTCTCGACCGTGGAAATTGGGCATATCAGGGCTGGTGGGACCAGTGACCAGAGGACACTAAACTACCTAAGCGGGGGTTGGGGATTTAGCTCAGTGGCAAAGCACTTGCCTAGCATGCCCCAAGTTGGATCCTCAGCCCTGGGGGGGGAAAACAAACAAACAAACAAACAAAAAAAAACTACCTAAGGGAAGGAGTGTGGAATGGTGGGGGGCGGGAGGAGACAGTGTTCTGCCACATTGCCACTTCACCTTCCTCCAGGGGCGACTACGGCATCCTGCATCATTGTGGGTTGCCCTTTTCCATGGTCCAAAAGGTCAAGATGTGGAATCAGACCTGGGTTCCAGCCAAGCACTGCCTCAGCCCAGTGTCTGCTCCCTCCCTGAACCTCAGTCTCCTGGTCAGTAAGATGGGGATGCCATTGTCAGGGTAGTTTCCAGGGACATATTGTCATTTGTCACCTTTATCTTGTTGCCTCATTTCTTTGTTTACCTAGGTGTTCAAGGCAGGAACAAGACTGATGTCTTAATTAGAACAAGTTATATTATGCCTCATAATTATGTCAAAATGGACTCTATTGATATGTATAACTAAAAACAATCAATTAGTTTAAAAAAAAAAGAAAAGAATGGGCTGTGCTTGGTGACTTCTGTCCAGCAGGTAAGCTTGGCAAGGGGAAGAAATCTGATAAATCCTAATACCTCAGCTGGGTGATCAAATTTCACATAAACTGCAATAAGTCATGTGAGTATTTCCCCTTGATATGATACGAACTTTACCTCTAAGGTCTTACTCCCCAAAAACCTGTAATTCCAGGCTAATCCTGGAAGAAAACAAAAACAAACAAAAAAAGAGACAAATGCCAGCTGAGGGTCTTGCTACTTGCTGTAACATGTCTGTCCAATATTCCTCAAAACTGTCAAGACCATCAAAAACAAGGAAAATCTAAGGAACTGCCAGACCCAACAGGAGCCGAGGGAGATGTGACTGGTGTGGTATCCTGGATGGGGTCCTGCAATAGAAAAAGCATTAGCACCTCTGGGAAAAGTCTGGACCTTAGTGGATTACACTGTATTTATATTGATTCATAAATTGCAACAAATATACCATGCTGGTATATTAATAACAAAGGAAATGGTGTGGGGTAAATTGAAACTCCTGGTGGTAACCTCACACTTTTATGTAAATCTAAAACTATATTTTAAAGATGTTTATTAAGGGGCTGGAGCAGTCAGTGGCTTGGTGGTTAATTTGCTTGCCCGGCATGCACAAGTACTCGAGTTCAAACCCCAGAGCACCACGTACACAACAAAGTCTCAGACCAAGGAAAGCCACATAAAAAACTAAATAAAAATTGTTATGAAAATTGTTTCTCTCTCTCTCTCTCTCTGTCCCTCTCTCTTTAAAAAAAAAAAATAAAGATTTTTTTTTTTTAAATAAAGCACTAAGACTCTGGTAGCATTGCTGTATACCACACCCAGTAACCCTGGGGCCTCCATGTTATAAAACCTGGTTGATTAATGTTCTTGATACTAGAGCTGAGTCATCAAGAACACATTCAGCTATACCCTGAGAACCAGTTCACTTCTACTTAGAGCAGTTCTCACTACATTCTTCTAGTTAGAGCCAATTTTTTAGTATTTATAGCCCCAAGCTCTGAACACTCTATCATCCATTCAGTGTTCTTCCTGACATAGTTTGGCCTGGTAGTACCAGTAACTAAAATATAGGCCTGAGTCAGCCTCTCCACCTTCTCATTGTCTCCTGTCAGAATCTCTGATTCTTGGCTCAGGTGTATCTAGTGTTTTAATGATTTATTTTGAGATACTTTTTAGATTTAACAAAAGGTCACAAAAATAATGCAGAGTTCTCAATTACCCTTCACCCAGCTTCCCCTAAGGTTAATGTCATATGTATAGAACACAGGAAATCATTATCCACACAACACTGTTCACTAATGTAGAGGCTGTGCTCAGGTTTCGCCAGTTTTTCCTACTGATGTACTTTTTCTTTTGCAGAATTCAGTTCAGAATCCCACATGGTCTCCTCCAATCCATGGTAGTTCCTCAGGTTGTCTTCTATGACATTAGCAGTTTGGAAGCACACTGACTAGTTATTTTGTTTACCATCACTTAGTTTGGGCCTTCTGGCATTTTCTCATCATTAGATTGGGATTATGCATTCCTGGCAGGGATACCATAGAAGTGACATGCTCTTCCCAGTTAATCATGCCAAGATGTACTGTGTCTCATCCCTGGGGATAATAACTGATCTCTTGGGGTGGTGTCAGTGTTTTTCCCCTTTTTAACAAGTATCTTATGAAAAGATACTTTGAGACCATGCAGATGCCTTGTTTCTTATCCTACTTTTGTCCACTGTTAGCATCCATCAGTGATTCTTGGCCTGTGACAATTATTACTAAAATATTTGCCTAATGAAGATGTTTTTTCCTCTAGTATTCCCTCCATGTGTATTAGTTGGAATTCAACTTTGAACTGTCAGGGAGGATTTGTGCTTAGTAATTACAATAACAATATTGTTTATAATATTAGCAGTACCCAACGTTGTTCTTGTGATTTGCTGTGTGCCTGGCACTGTGCTAAGCTCTGCATTTTACTTCTTTTCACCTTTTCTGGAGAACCTTCCTCAGACCATTCATGCGAATTGGACAACTTTGCTCCTGTAAATTAGTTTGCCGGTCTACCATTATTCTCCCTACCCTGTGCCGTAACTAAGTTTCCTCCCTAACACTGGACCTCTGATATGTTATGGCTTCATCTCCTGGCCTGTGTGTAATGCCTGTCACTCAGAAACTGTTACTGAATGAAATTTGTTTCTAGGGCCTTTACAACCCTAGAAACAAATTCTTGTAATGGTTCTTTGGTAGCCACATCATGTGCATGACCCACAGGAATCTTGCAATATGTTAGACCTTTACACAGGCGCTGGCCCTGGTAAGTCAGGTGTCCTCATCTCTCTACTCTTGGGGTTTTAAATTACATGCACAGCTTTACGATGATTTCTATTAAATGTCCTTGTTTGTTTCAGCCTGTGTTTTCAACCTGAAGAGATCTTTCTGATATCTGTTTCTCTTCTCCAACCCATTTGCTGTCCTTTTTAAGCTTTCTGCAGTTTAAGAATTTTCTCCTTACAAATATTTGATAACAGTGTAGGGTCAGGCAGGACCAAGCCCACAGAGACACCCGCCTCCTCCATTGTTCAGCACTCTCGATACTGTGGTTTGACTTGTAAGGAATCTACAGAACTGTCATTTCTATCAAAATTGCAAGGTTATTGGTTTTGGCTTTGGTAAATACATTCCCGAAATCAGGGTGGATTATCTTTAGTGTTCCTCCTCACAGCACAGAGAGGTAAGGTTTGATCAAATGAATTGATTTGAAATTTCATGTTCTTAAGAATGACCTCTCATTGACTTCTAGTTAATTTGTTCATTCATCATTCATTCACTGAACATATAGTTACTGAACACTTGTATGACAGTCATTTTACTAGGTGCTGTGTGAACAAAATAGAGCAGATCCTAGTTTATGGATTCACAAGCAAATTAATCATAAAGGAGATAATTTCAAATAGTTACAAATGCAGTGAAGACAATTAAATGGGGTGGAGACTAAAAGGCCTCAGGGAAGAGGTGATAGTTGATCTGTGGCCTGTGTGGTGAAAAGAGAGGAACAATGAGAAGATCAGAGGAAGGAACAGTGCAACAGAGGGACGAGTGGGTGCAAAGTTGTCCAGGCACATGTAAGCTTAGCACACTCAGATAACAGAAGGGTGGGCATTGGGATAAAGAATGTGGGTACAGCCTCCAGGTACTTGTCAGATAAACTTAATGTTTTTGTTCTAGAAAATATGTGTTTTTATGCTGAAAATTTGACTTTGTTTGCTAAGGTGGCTAGAACTGTACGATGAGAATTAGCACCTTCCCCTAGGAACAAAGTATCATCTGAAAATAAAACAAAATACTAGAAATTATGGCTTCTCAAGCGTTGTTAAGGATGTTCCTGTCTCTGCAAGGGTAAATTCTTCCCTAGATACAATGACACTCTATAGTAGAAAACCCATCTGTACTGTAAAGGGACATATGTTATCATTTTGCGTGCTTTAGTATCTAGTGTAAACCACCGCATTGGGATGTGCACTTAGTCTTCAGACTTAAGAACTTTTGATGGCTGCAGACTGGGGGATTTTTGTTTTTGTTTTTGTTTTTTGTAGAGCATTGTAGAAAATGAGAGTCTTGTTACATGGACATCTAGAATAATTTTTTTTTTTTGGAGACAGAATTTTATTTATTTTTTCATCTGGTCTTTGCTTTACCAACTGTGGTGCTGGGGTTTGAACCCAGGTCCTCGCGCATGCCAGGCAAGTGCTGTAACTGCTTAGCCAAAGCTTTAGCCCTATCTAGAGTAATTTTTTTTTTTTTAAAGAGGGAGGGACAGTGAGAGAGACAGAGAAAGAGAGAAACAACTTTATTGAGTTTTTCACATGGCCTAAGTTGCTCCAACGCTCAGTTGCGTACGTGGTGCTGGGATTTGAACCCGGGTCCTCGTGCTTGCCAGGCAAGCGCCGAAACCTCTGAGCCACCGCTCCAGCCCCTATCTAGAGTAATTGTTAGTTTGGATTGTTGTGCTTTGGTATTTGCAAATAATTGATGTTTTGAGTTTTTGACTGCCTTTTTTACCCCCAATTTAAGATTAATGTTCTAAATCCTTACCTTATAACTCTCATTGGAGCAATATATGCTGAAACAGAGGGCTCTTGTTATGGTCTGAATGTGTATGCCCCCCGCAAAATGCATGGGTTGAAATCCTAACCCTGATGTAATGATATTAGGAGTTGGGAAAGGGACTCCAGAGAACTCTATTGCCCCTTTTCCATCATGTGAGGATAGGAGGGAAGTCAGCTCTCTGTACCGTGGCAAAGGGCCCTGCCCCAAAAGTGGCCATGCTGCCGCTCTGAGCTCAGATGTCTCCCCTCCAGAACTATAAGAATCGCTTGTTTAAGCCACCTGGGCTTTGTCATTTGTTAGAGTGGCTTGCATCTTCTTGCATCTCTAACTTTGTAGTGTCTCAGAGTACATAATATTCTTAGAGCACAAGGATTTGAGAGTAAATGCTTGGGAGATGATTGGAATGTACAGTAGAGGTGTGTTACTCTTCAGAACCTAGGAAATCCTTTATCTTAAACATTCTTTTAGATAGCACATTAGACAGGTGAACGTAAATCCTTTAATAAATCAGGCAGGATCACATTCTATTGGGTAATCACATTCTGTTGGTGTAATCAAGTCTGGTGACCTGAATCGGCTAATATGAACAGAGAATGGATTAAAACCAAGAAAATAAGGTTTGTGTACATTATGAGCTTGATATTAGGTAAACAGGGTTATAGAAAAGTAGTATATATTTACCACTATATGCATGTGAGTAGCATAAGTATATTCATGAAGGCAGTGTAAGTAATCACTCAAATGTTTGTCCTTTCCTCAGGATACAAGTGTTCTATATCTTAAGGTTGAGGAAAGGTATTGGCTTACATATGGGAAGTTCTGTCAAGTTCAGAAAAAGCCATGTGGTAAAAGGTAAAAAACAAAAAACTCTGTTCCCTGCAACAGCCTTATTATGTTTTTTCATTGTTAGCTTAGGACCCAAATCTGTCTACAGACCACCCTACCCCACCCACTCATCACGCAGTGACCAGCGTTTATTTACCTCTGTATTTGCTTATCTGAGGACAGATAGGAGCTGGGTAAATGATAGTACCACGTATGATACTATGGTGAACATATCTGAGAAACAGTCATTATGTCCTTATAAATATAGTCATATACTGGGAGCACATGCAAGACGTTTATGTTACTGTCAAAGAAAAGTTAAGCCTGCACTATTCGTAGAATATATTATGAAGTCTGTGAAGTGGAATTCTAGTTTGTTTTTCTTATTTGACAGGAGTTTTAATTCCCTGCATATTTACAAACCTGGCAAACTGGTATTTTTTTTTCAAGTCATTGTTATAAACAAACAAGTGGCTTAGAAAAATTCCTTGCTAGGTATCTGATTCATTTCAAAGGCAATTCAAGCTGGCTCTGAGCAAGTTCTGAAAACTGTGTATAAATGTGTGTGTAATAAAATTTTTCTGTGTAGTACATGTATCATCTAAGTAGCATAATGTTGATTTGAAAGCTTTGCATAAAGACGTTACATATTCATTCCTTTCTTTGCTTATCTTTAGTTTCCAGTTTTCTCTGTGAACAGATTCAACTTAATTTTTACCTAACTAAAATATCTTTGTATCTACAAATTTCTGTTCATATATGGCATATTTTATACAACAATTGAGCTTCTGAGAAATTGTTGAGACTTTGAACTTTTCTAAGTGAAATTATTTTTAGATGTCTTAAAAGAGCTTGGAGAAAATGAATAATCACACCTCATATCATGAGTCTAGTAATCTCTATCATGTTTTCTTAAAGCAGTGTGCATCTGTATATAATTTGTCTCAAGACTAAATGACTCTGAGCCCAAAACTTGAGAATATTTATTATACCCAGCTCTTATGGGAAGAAAAGTATGACAGAAAATAATATATTGAAAATTTTACATAGCATAAATCTAACAAGCCAAGTGTTTTACACATTATTAGATTTTGTGGTCTTAATATAATCTGTGTCATTTATAGATACATTCTCTAATAAATATATATTACTTTTTAATCAGCATTCTATGTGACAAAAGACCTAAGATAATCTGCTTAAAGGAGCAAAGATTTATTTTAGCTCATGGTGTCAGAGGTTTCAGTCCATGCTCACTTGGCCCTGTTGCTTTGGGCCTGCGGTGGCAGAGTTGATCATCGTTGGTTTACTCAAGGACTTCTGTTCATCTCATGGCAGGCAGGAAACAAAACAGAGAGCAAAGAGCAAGGGCTACGTTCCTAATCTGTCCTTCAAGAGCATACCCTCAATGATCTATCTGCCTTCATTAGTCCCCCCACCTCCTAAGGTTCTGCTAATCTGCCAGTAGTGCAACAGCTGGTGCTCAAGCCTTTGGCCATGGGCCTTTGGGAGACATTTCAAATTCAAGCCATAGCAATGAGTTTTAGGTTTCCAGACTAATGCCCCCAAATCCATGTCTCTAGTGGCCTCTTATAAATATGTGGCCACTAATGGTTTATTTCCAGGGCTTGGAACAGAGGTCAGAGTATGGGAAGAAGATAAGTGAAGTAAACTAGAAAAAAAGCCAGGAGCTGGAGACAGGAGGGTTCACACAACTCTACATCAGGAGGAGACCTTAGAAATCTAGGTCCAGAATGTCATGTACCTGGCCCAAGACCCATATCTGGTGGTCAAGCAGGACCTAAATGCAGGTTTGTGACTTACTGCACACTTTAAACATTGGTAGGTGCTGATAGGAGCTGAGAAATGCATACCCTGGGGCTTGGAGAAGCGAAGCTGTTAGAAACTAGAGTGGAGCCAGGTTGCAAGCCCAGGGAAATCTCCTATATAAGGATTAGGTTTTACCATTCCTGGAGGCCAGAGATTGTAAGAACCAAGTACCGAGGTCAGGATCCCACTCAGACTTCCCATTCTGGGAAATGGCACAGTCCAGTAGTGAATTCCTACATTATACTATGATGGTAATAAATAACTGTTACTACTTGTTGGAGATACCTGTTGTGTACTAGAGGTTGGGCTATGGACTTTATTGCCACATATCATTTAATTTTCACAGTAACCCTTTGGGGAAATGTGGTGTTTCTATTTTTTTTGTACAGGGGCATGCTGACTGATTTTCAGAGTTAAACTGTTTGGTCACCTAGTTCAGTCTGATAGAGTGTGCCATGATTTCACCTCTGTCTTAGTTAAATCTCATTAGATTTCTGCAGTTTTGTTTTGCAGTCAAAAATGATAAATAAAATAGCTATTTAAATGTAGCAGAGGTCAGGGACAGGATAAGGTATGCAGTGTTTGCCTGCTGCAGCAAACAGCAGTGCCCTGGAGGACATGAGTAGAAGCTAGCTAGGTCTCCTGGGACAGCAGGTAACAGAAGGAATTTCCACCCATTCTCCACGCTTACTCCTGAGGAGCTGAATAAAGATGCTTCTGAAATGTGGCTGAACCTCTGAATAATGTTAGGGCTCATAGGCAACTGCTATTGGGAGGGAAAATTCTTGGGCTCCTAAAACTTTCAGAACACCTAAACTCATAAGTGGCCATTGTTTTACTGCATCACTGTACCAGAGTTCACTGATGCCATGGAAGTGAGGCTTCCACAGACACTTTTGAAATCTAAGAGAAGTTCATAGGAAGTGAAATGAGATGTGAAGAATGGATAACCACCTTCTGATGAGGAGCTATTAAAAGTCTATGGGTTGGGGCTGGAGTAGCGGCTCAGCAGTGGTTGGAGCGCTTGAGGACCTGAGTGCGTACCCCAGGACCACATAAGATTCAGAACCAAAGGCCAGATGAAAAAAAAAATAATAAAGTTGATTCTTTCTCTCACTCTCTCCCTCCCTCTTTAAAAAAAAAAAAAAGAAAGAAAAACAAAATCTGTGGTTTGCCAAGTGTTGTGGATGTCTAGCCTGAAAAATGCAGAGCTTTTGGGGAAGATTCGTGCCCACCGCCATGGAGAAGGGGAGGGAAGGAAAGTTTTATTCATTTAACATCTTTCAGTTTTGCAGCTCTTATGTGCTTTCTAATTCTCAAAAATTTTATAAAGGAAATATTTCCATTTCCTATGGATCAGGAGATTGGAATTTAGGAGAGTGGAACTTACAGAAAACTCATTTGCTGTGGGTCACATAGAGAATACCTGCAGTGTGCCTGAATCCAGATTCAAGTGAAAGAATTATACTAAATCTGAGTGACTTTAGCAGCAAAGCTAAAAACCAGTAAGTATAAAGTAGTTAGTTTCTCAGAATGATTCCGAAACAGTTTCTTGCAGTAATTGCTGTTCCCAAAGTGAAACAAAGTACCTAAAAAAAAACAAAAAACAAAAAGCTTACTGAGAACTATTTTGCCTTAACACTCACACACTCACCTGTTCTTAACACATAGCTTCAAAGGGCCTTTTAAGGTAATGAGTTCCCTGTCATTGGAAATGTTTGTATCAAGGAAGCTGGAATATCTCCCAGATTGATGAAGGAATGTTATTCCGTCTCTATGAAAGTTGTGCTAAGTGGCTATCTACTTAAATATCCTAAACATGGATGGGTGTAGGATAAAGGAAGTTTCAAAAAGTATTCCAATGTGCTTGTCCTCACAATTTTGGATCAATTTTGTATCAACCAGATGAACTACTTGGAAAATACCCAGGCCTTTAACTGGCTGCATATGAGAGTACCAGAAAGCTTTTAACCAACTTAAATCTCCATGCAAGTGCCATGTGTGCCCACTAAGGCAGCACCTGGCATCCAGTGCTTTTAAGATGTTCCCCACAACACTACAGGGTACAGCTGTGCCAAAATCCATTTTCCTAAGCTGAGGAGAAGCTTAAGTGCTGTGGAGGGTCAGAGAGAGTCAAGACCTATGCCCACACTGCCCGCTGGTTAGTTGCCCACATTTCCCGCCTGTTGTTGCTTCCCAAATCTAATGCGGAATCAGCCACATCCAAGTTACTTCTACTTTGGCTGCTTGCAGCTATCCCAAAGCAGCTCTTTCTAGACTTCTGTGGCAGTTGGCAGTTTACCAGAGAGACAGTTTGTTTCATGACCTTATAACCAGATAAACTTTGTATCTAATTCGTGTGTACCAGACATTTATGCAGCTCTTTAGGACCAAAAGGTCCTTGAGAAAAAGAACTGGTGTAAACTTCATCTCCATATCTGATCAGCATTCCTGCTTTCATAACAGTTATTCTACTCATATTAGAATGTTTTGTATATTTATATTTTACTTCTGTGGGTCTCAAGTAGATGCCTGCATCAGAGAGTCAGTGCCTTCTCTTTTGTCTTTGGTATACAACTTATATAGTTAATTGATTATACTGTGGTCCAGTGAAAATCTAACCTGGGAGCCAGAGGTGTCAGAACTGATGGTCTCGGAGATTGTGTAAAACCCCTCTGAGCCTCAGTTTCTTTGTCTGTAAAATGAGGCCAGTGATTCCTATCTTAACAGTGTCATTCTAAGAATCCAACTGAAGAATGTGGTAATGCCTTACAACTGTATATTTATTATATTCCTTCCATATGCTGGGTATTGTATTATCCCTAGAAAAGCAAACATAAGTTATAATCCCTGCCCTACAGAAACTGACAGCTTTGTGAGATACAAAACCAGGCAATTGTAAAAAAAAAAAAAACTTTGGAAGGGCAGAAATGCACAGGATGCTGTAGGAGAATCAAGGGAAGAATTAGCAGGGTTTCTGGCATAGAGATTTCAAGAATGCTACCCACAGGCCCTGATGGTAGAGAAAGATGTGAAATCAACAAGGAGAATCAGGGAAAGCAGGGGACTCCAGGCAGGGGAAACAGTGGGCAAAGAGGACCCAGAAAAGGGACGTTGTGATGCTGATGCCTATGGTGGGTTTTTTTTTTTTTTCCAATTATTGCTTTCCCTTTGGAGAAATGGGTGTTTATTGAGTGAAGGGTTCATTGAAGAGAAATCAGAAGGTAAAGGTGAGAGATGTAGATTAAAACTGTCATCATCTGTTTTTCTTTTCTTTTCTTTTTTTTCGCCTGATTTTGTGCAGGTATTTGGGATATGGAAGAGAAGTGAAGTTGAGTGATTTTTGCACATCTTCAAAAACCTATGTATAAAAATAAGCCTCTGTCCAGGTCAAGTGTAGTGTATGCTTAATATTTGAGGTGGACATTGAAGTATAGTGACACAAAGAGTCTCAGGGATAGGAGGCAGGATTTCTTAAAGTCTTTACATCTCAGGAGCTCTGAATTGTAATTTAAATCAAAAGGTTGGTCTACAAACCACAGGGAGCTTCTGTTGAACCCCACAGTAACTTTTTGTGTCTGTCCCAGTGTTCCAACCAACAAAGCTGTGGCAGCATCCCTTCAAGACTACCCCAACCTTCGCAGCTGCCCCAGTAGTGTAGGTGTCTTGTCCTCACCTTGTTTCCTCCACAGTCTTAGCAATGAAGGATCGTAAACCCAGATAACCAATGGTGATTTTAGTCCTTCTGCAATGGTAAGGGGAGGCAGAAGGAGGACAGGAAATGTACAGGGTACACAATTCTTGTGCTGTAAGCTTTCGTGCCATGAATTGTCACGTGTCCTAATAACAGCCAGACTTCTCTGGGATGGATAACAGACTGTGTCTCATACAGTTTTAGCCCAGCGAATCCTATCAGAAAAACCAATTGGCTTCATCAAAAACTGTGATAAGCAGGGGCCCATTCTCCCTGGCATCTTCTGCTGATTGTCAGCTGGCAGCAGTGAGCAGGAGAGTCTGCAGAGATTCTTCCTGGCTGGCTGGCTGAGCTCTGCCTTGTAGGTGTGAGAACCTGGGAACTGGGTTTCAGTTCCTGCCCCTGGCACCTGGGCCTTGGGCCAGTTATCATCGCTGGACTATAGTTTCTGCCCTGTAAAAAGAGAAGACTGGGCTCAGATAATTTCTGAAGTTTCCTCTAGATTTAGGCTGGCAGGAATCAGAGTTGCTGACCTTACTGTAACTGCATCATTGCTGCTCCTTAGCTGTCCTCATTGCTGCTCCATCCTTTCATTCTTACTGTATCCTCCTGTTTCCACCCCTCCACCTGGCCTGCTTCTGCCAGACTCTCTTCTTTCATGCCTGCCTCTGTGACCTGGAGGGAATCCTTGGCACAAGCAGGACTAGATTACCAGGGCACCTGGAGATCAGTCCCCAATGGGTATATTTTAAAAAGAATTTGATATTCAGTGCTTAAAAATAACAAAGCAGTTGTCATGAGAAAAAGCAGACCTTTGTTGGACTTCTGTAAACTTTTATGGTTTATCATTTGAATTTAATTTTGGTTTGGAGGAACACTATAATGTTTTCAACACTGGGACCTTCGGTGGCTTCATTTTCTCCCTCACTCTAACCGTCTCAGACTCAGTCCACTCACAAAAGCCTCACATAGGCAAGGACAAGCCTGCCAGTCCCATCCGTCTCTGTCGCATGACTCTACTTCATTATGTACTCTGTAGGTGAGCCGAGCATGTCCACGAAGGGGGACTGCCCTGGGGCACAGGAAGGCCACAAGAGTGTAGGGCACATTTGTCCTCCCTTAGTGTTTATAATTGAATCAAGACTTGCGTTTTCTCCATAACAACTAAATACCAAAAGTGATCCTAAGTATTTGAAGGCATGTTGTGTGAATCCAGAGGCTGTGTGGTTTTCTAGGGGAATATTTGACTTTTGCATATTCCCACAAGTAATCCCACAGTTCCTTATTTTCAGTCTGGTTAAGCGCATGTCATTACCATCAAAGTGAAACATACTGAGTACTTGTCATGTGCTGTCTGCTGAGCTAAGTGCGTACATGTAGGAACTCTAAATCCTCCCCGTGACCGCTCAGGTGAGTACTGTGTCTCTTTTGTTCAGAAGGAAAGAGGGAGACGCAGTTGTTAAGTAATCCAACTGAAACTGCACAGCTGATGAATCTCAGGTCCAGGATCCTTACTCGGGACAGTGTAATTCATGAGCCCCTGCTCTTAACCAAGACATTTGTGCTGTGTGTTCTAAGAAGAGGAGTAGGGGTGGTGTGATGGGCTGGGGAAAGTAGTAACATTCATTGAGTAGATGAAGAACTAATTTTTTAGTTTCTTTTCATCACAACGAAAGTTGTTTGAATTATTCACAAAAGTACATTTCAGAAAATGCTTCCCCTTGAACATATTAGATATTATCTTCTCAACGATGTCATCTTTTCAATTCTCTTCACCTTTTTTTTTTTTTTTAACCCAGTATTAGACCAAAATAAAGTGGTCTGTTATGGATGCCTTTTCAATGAGGCTCCCAGTGTCACACTGCCACATGTAATTTACACTCATGTGACACTAGTCTCACTGCTGAGAGAAATGGCAGGTTCAGCAGAAAGAAGGGTGTTGGGTATTTTATCTCAGTCGTCCACAAGCAAGCAGTTACATTTGCCATGTGTCTGTTCAGAATTCCAGTGCAACTGGTTGGTCATCAGAAGGATTTTTCCTTCGGGAAGTTCAAAATTATTTCTACGGCTGCTTCACCACACTTGTTGGAGTGTTTGCTGATATCCATAATTGTAGTACAATAACCGTGAATTGTAAGAAGGAATCTCTTATGTTAAAAGCATTTCAATCTGCTTTTCCCCTGAATGAAGTTCTTAAGACGGATAGGGTGTCTTGAATTGAGTCCAGAAATTTGACAGTTCTCATTGAATTATTTCTTCAAAACGAGCATGCTTTTAAGAGTCTCTTAATAACTCTGGTATATAATATCCACATGTCATTTTATTTAATGATTCTAGTGGCTTTGGAGATTTTTTACTCATGTTTTTACCCTCAGTAATTATTATCACTGAGTTCCCAGTTTGGCTTGAGATCCCCCTTACTTAGGACTCAAGCCTTTTACTGTAACTTCAAAGACAAACCAGAGAATGTGAGCCTGAAGAATCCAGGTGGGTGGAACAGGATGAAAGGCAGAGTAGAGGCAGCTTTCAGAGCACCCTGGAAGACTCTCCTTCCCTCATTCCCAATACCACTGTCAAAGCCAAAAGCCTTTTATCCTGACTTGGCTCCTTCAAGAGCTCTGGGCCAGCTGTGGCTTCCGTGGCAGCTGTCAGTGACCATCTGACCATTGGCGAGTTCAAAAAAATTGAACCTTCAGGTTCTTCTTGGAGTTAATGGGGCATCCTGTCGTTTGCAGATGGGAAACTGTTTCACATCAGCTGCCCACTGGTCAAGTTCTTGGACTGTGCCTTCTCAGGTCAGGTTAAGGGCAAGGAAGGAAAAAAGTAAAATGAAATGGGTTCACTCACTTTTCTTCCATAAAAGGACTCTACAGGAATACAGAAGAAGGGTTGGAAGGGTCTGAACTCAGAATTAACTAGCTCTTCTGTCTGCTCCAGGTTATTTCATTTGGTTCTCATTTCAGTGTCCAGGTATCAGGACCAGATACTGTAAACCTGCAGGGCAAATTGCGAACACTTCAATATCCTTGTTCCAGAATCATGACTTGATGGAACTCACAGCATCTAAGTTTTATAATCAGAAGATGTGAGGTTCTACCAATTTTCCCCACTACATGCACATGAAAGCTAAAATTTCCCCCCATGTAGTCCCTGGGATTTATAAATAGTTTTCTTGGTGAAATTAAAACTACAAAAACTGTTTTATTGTGATTGAAATGAAATAATAAAAAATACCATTTCCTTAAAAAAAAGACAACAACGACAGTGACTTGAGTTTCCGTCTTATTGTTGATTAGCTAATAATCTTGGTCAAGGAATTGAACTTTTTGAACAATTTCTGCCCTGACTTGGGGTTGATAATGTGCTAATTTCACAAGATTGTGGTGCAGTTGTGGGGGTGAATTAAAATGGAACACATAATAAAGTCACTTTGTAAGCTGTCAGGTGTCCTTGCTATTGTGATTCTATCCACAGCTGGGTCTTTGAGTTGCGGGCAGATGGCTAGCTGCATGAAGTTTTTCATGGAAACAGTTCATTTTGAAGGTTTTTAATAGCTCATAAAGGGATGATGGCCTAAAATATTTGGTTATAAAAATGGGAAGAACTTGTGAAGAAGTGTCATGGTGTCCTTCAACATTATTTCAGCACACAGAAAAGAAGGGTCCTCCATCTTAAGTTTCACCTGTCATTTGGCACATAAAATCTGGGCGAAACTTTACACGGGGGTCACTGCGCTGCATGGTTGAAAAACCAGTTTCCATGTGCTAAGCCCTTTTGTTTGTTTATTTGTTTTTTAATTTTGAAACAGTCTTAAGTTGCTTAGATCTTTGCTAAATTGCTGAGGTTCGCTTTAAACTTGTGATTCTCGTGCCTCAGCCTCCCAAATCCCTGGGTTCATAGGCTTTGTTCTAAGAATTCACACAGAAGTTTTGGACTATCTTCACAAAAATTTGGTGGGATCAGATATGGTCAAATATCTACTCATGAACAAGTAAGACCAGATTTTTAAAATTTCCTTCTTACAACATATTTGCATGTCTATCTTTAATAATTGTTTTCTAAAAACTATAAGATATACAAGGCAAGGAAACCTAACCACTCTTGAGGGTTGAGGGCCCAGTAAAGAACTCCTCTTTCATTCCCAAATTCAAACTCAGAAAGGAGCCAGGCAGATAGATAGAGAATGCCATCTTTACTGCTGATAATCCTTTTTGAAGAATGCAGCTTTGGGTCTGCAGCCACAGGAACCTTCTGGAATTTCATTCCTGAATTAGGTAGACTTACCCACCCTTTCCCTGGCATAGCAGTTGAACCAGAAGCCTGCAAGCTGCAGGGTAAGGCCACCTACACCCACAGGAGAGGGATCCAGAATTCATCATCTCTGCAGGCAGGCAGACCCCAGAGAGAAGAAAGAGCAAGGAGGAATTATCAGGGCTGAGAGGCCAGATGAATTCTTTAGGGAATTCCCTCGAGGAGATTTAACCTGAGGAGAAGGATGCTTCCTGGCCCCTGCTCAGTAAGTGCATTCAGCAGGTGGGAAGACCAGGCCTTGCTAAGTACCCTTCTGCACAGCTTTCCCTAGGGGCTGAAGTGGAAGCGCACTTTGTGGGGCAGAAGTTCCCTGGTGTTTCAGTGGACCCATTGCTTTTCACTTCTGGCCCCTTCCTACCTCTGAAGCTTATCTATGTATCTGTATATTTATTTATGGTGCTGGGGCGTCACACATGCTAGGCAAGCACTGTACCGCTAAACTACATCCCCAGCCTCTCTGAAGCTGTTTTAAAAAGCACCTTTCAAAAATTAATCCTGTTTGACTAAAAAATAGAGGAAGGATTCCTCTTCATAAAGTGCCAGAAACCTGGTGGTGAACAGGACATAACCCCCAAGTACAAGCAGAGTGCGTTACTTGGCGGTGGTTGCCTGGAGCCAATGCATTGCTAGCATTACTAATTGCTCAGCTGTGGGAGTTGAGTTGTGTGCCCATAGTCCCACCCCACCCTGCTTGTTCTTTTCTACCTTCCCCAACTTCTGGCCCATCCAGAGAACAGTTTTCCAGGATTTAAGGTAGACAGTGATTACCAGGTATCTGTTCTGTCCTGTTCTTTTTGTTGGTGTTCCCATCCAAACTTCTGAGAGCTGATTGTTCCCAGAACCTGAGGATTGACCTTCAGAGAAGCCTGCCTGTGTGTTGTGCCAGGTGGCACAGCAAGCCACTCCATGCTGTTCTCAGATGGGCTCTGGGTAAGACCAGTCTGTGTACATGCATTCATAGCAGCTCTGGGTAAAGACTCCAAAAGTGAAGGGTCACAGCTCTACCCTGCTGACTCGTCTGGGCTCAGCCTCACTGGCAAGGCCTCACAAGCTGCTGTTAGTTTGCTTTTCCTGCTGGTTCCATTCCAATGACTATCAGTGTTTGTTTTTGTTTTTTTGTTGTTGTTGCTTTTTGCAGGTCTGTGAGGGTTCATGTAGAAATGGAATAGGTCTGGGTACAGCCCAGAAATCTCAGTGTGTTATATCTACCCCAGCTCATCTTAATTCAGCTGTTACTTCTTAAGAAACATCAGAATGGGTAAATCAGTCTCCTGCAAACCAACATGTAAGCCTTTATTTATGCAGAATGGCTATTGTGATTTGTCGCTTTGAGAACACAGAGGATCCCAAAGGGCTCCCTCCCCATCTGTTCGGGCATTGGACTTCCTGTCTTCCCTGTGCCTTTATGCATGAGTGACAGCAGTTTTTACTCTCTTTTGTTCCCAATCGCCTGGGATGTCATGAACAAAGAAAATAAATAATGAAGAATAGACGAATACTACTTCAAATTTTGTTTTGGAACTTGAAAGCTCAACACTCTCAGGCCAATAAAACATGCATCTTTTCTTTTCTCTCTCCTGGCCTATGTAACCTTCCTCTTAACTTACACCATCTCAATAAAAGTTCTTATTAAACTTTCCTAAACTTTTTTCCTTTTCCCTCCCTTCAAGAGTTTTAGTCTTTTCCAGCTCTGAATCAGTCTCGTCCCTTATGAAATCACTTTTTCTTCTAAATAGTTAAATTATTAAAAGTAAGTATGATGGGGCCTAGAGTGGTGGCTCGGTGGTTTCAGAGCTTGCCTGGCAAGCACGGGGACCCGGGTTCAAACCCCAGCACCACGTATACAACTAAGTGTTGGAGCAATGAAGGCCATGTGAAAAACTAAATAAAGTTGTTTCTCTTAAAAAAAAAAAAAAAAGTATGATGTAGCTGTGTGTGGTGACAGGCGCCTATAATCCCAGTGACTGGGGAAGGTGAGGCAAGAGGATGGCAAGTTCAAGGCCAGCGTCAGCAACTTAGCAAGACCCTGTCTCAAAATTAAAAAGAAAAAAAAGAGGACTGGGGATGTAACTCAGTGGTAAAGCAAATTGGGTTCAACCCACCATACCTCCCCACCCCACCCCCCAAAAAACCAATTCATCCCCATAATATGGAAGAAGAAAAAAAATGTTAATGGTTCTAAAAAGTGAATTACAGGATAGTAAAGCATCAAAGTATCATATTTTTCCTTGAACTTACTGCACCCTTAAAACTTATTTTTAAATGTACAAAATGTGTATTGTTCACCATCTCACATAATTGCCTTGTTTCCTCTTTTTTTTTTCTTTGTAGTCCTAGGGATTGAACTCGGAGGGTGCTCCACTGTTGAACTATATCCCCAGACCATTTTATATTTTACTAAAGAAATTTAAAAAGTTTTGTTTCTGTTTTTCAGTGTTTTTTACTAAGTTGTCAAAGCTGGCCTTGAACTTGTGATCATCCTGTCTTGGCTGCAAGAGTTACTGAGATTTACAGATGTGTGCCACTTTGCCTAGCTGCCCTGTTTCTTAATTGCAAATATAGATGAGAAAGCTGATGTATCTTGAGAATATGGCCAATACCCTCAACAAAGAGAAATACCAAATAATGAATGCTTGATAATGTGATTGGAAGAGTTTATTCTATAATTCATTGCATGTCTTCTGTATACCAGGCAGCTAGATTCTGTTAGATGACAAATGTACAAAGATGAATAAGACACAGTCTGTCTGAAATCATGTATAGTCTAGCCTGTTGAGTAAACAGTAATTATATGCTAATGATTATCCTAATGAACTGTGCATAAACTAGTGTGGAAACTCTAGAGAGGCCCATCTAGGTCTACCTTGGAGTGGGATGAAAGGCAAAAATAGCTTTTCTGGAAGGGCACAGTTTAGTTTGGATTTTAAGTGAACTAAATCTTAGAATTTTAGATCAGGAAGGGGCCTAAAAGACAATGTAGTTCAGTCATTCCTTTTATGAATAGGGAGCCTGAGACCTAGAAGTGTTAATTGTCCTTCCTAGGATCTAGCAGCTTATCAGTGTCAGAGCTAGCGTTTTGGTAGAACTCTCCTGCTTCTGCTGGAAATAGAGTTTGGGCTCTATTTCATTCATATTCTTCCCATAGAAATAATTGTTTTGAGGGAGTAGAATCAACATTTGAGTATGGTTTCTCATGGAGCAGCCTGGTGTTTATAGAGTTATCTTTATCATAAAGCCGTCTTAGAAGAATTACCTGTTAAATTTTCTTTTATGGAAACCTAAAGTAATAGCTCTCCTGGTACTTTAATATTTCATTACAAAAACAGTAAATGGCAGGACTGTCTAAAAAAAATCTGTTAATTGGAATAGTTTTTGGCCCCCAGGCTATCTTAAGAGCTATAAATCATTACACCAAATAAATCAGAACATCACACAACATAATTAGGCAGATAAAGGAATAGATGAAAGACTCTTACTCATCTATTGCTGAGTACAGATCCTAGTACCCAAGAAAAACTTCATAAATAGCACTGAGTTACTTGAATGTTGAACCCTATGTCCTAGATTAACCTTTCCTAGAAAACATTACAGTGTCACCAAACTTTTGTTTTTAATTCCATTTATAAAGATGGGTTAAATGATAATGATAAGCCATTTGACCTTACACCATTGCCCAAAAGGTCAGTTTCTGATAGTTCGTGCCTATATTTTTAAAAATATGTCTACTAAACACTTATAAATTTATTTTATACTGTCATTTTTATTCCTGATTTGTAGAATTAAGTCAACTAGTCTATACCCTCAGGAAGAAATACACCAATGCTTTCTTTTCTTATATTTCTCTAAAATGTTTACTTGGACAACTATAAAACAACATTTATTTTTAAAAAATAGCAAATGCTGGATATGATAGTGCAAACCTGTAATCCCAGTAACTTGGGAGCCTGAGGCAGGATTATAAATTCAAGGTCAAACTGGACAGTTTGGTGAGACTCTGTCGCAAAACAAAAATTAAAAGGACTGGGCATGTAGCTCAGTAGCCCACTTCCCCAAATTCAATCCCCAGTACCATAAATAGATTGGAGAAAGACAGATAGGAAGGAAGGAAGAGAAAGGAAAGAAAAAAAGGTTGGGAAGGATAATTATTGCTTAAATTTAAGGCTTATTTTTTGTTTGTTTAAGTTATAAAACTTGTTCTACGCTACCAATGTCTGTCTTGATGCCTGAAATAGATTTAAAGTAGGTTAAGGCCAGTCTGGAGCCAGCTCTAGTTCATCTGGTATCATTCATTCTAACCAATTTAAAAAACAAAAAAAACTAGGACTGGGGTGTAGCTCAGTGGTAGAGTGCTTGCCTGGCAAGCAAGTGAAGGCCCTGGGTTTGATCCCTA
Organism: Aplodontia rufa; assembly: GCA_004027875.1. NCBI lineage: Eukaryota > Metazoa > Chordata > Mammalia > Rodentia > Aplodontiidae > Aplodontia > Aplodontia rufa. The sequence continues at coordinate 59,678 of PVKS010001954.1, forward strand.
GCACTGAAAAAACAAAAACAAACAACAACAAAACCCCTAACACTTCTCTTGTGTATGTGTGTATTCACATATGTTTAGTTTTGCTTCCCAGACAACACTTTTTAGCCCAACCACCACTTTTTAGCCTTGTGACTTCATGAGGACATTACTTAACATTTCCAAGCTTCATTTTTTTTCCACCTGAAAAATTGAGGAAATAATTTTTTAAATTAAATGGTCCTGTAAAACCCCCCTCCCCCAGTGTATCCAGAACATACTTGAATCTCAATAAATTATAGCTTGAATTATTTTGCTTCATTTCCTGTGGGTATGTTGTAACCCATTAAGAGTCACAATGCAAACCTGTTTTATATTGAGAAAAAATATACCATACTTTCCGGAACAGAATAAGGGTTTGATAAATATCCTTCCCACCGCCTCTCTCTTTATTCTTTTGGGGCTCTGGTAAGGACTTTTGCATCAGCAGGTTTTAGGGATTCATTTCTAGGCCTGAACCTAAGCATAATTGACTAGGATAAAAACCACAGGTCCCAAGAGTCAGTAAGTATTGATGTTGGTTTAAAGCCAGTAGATAAATGATGTTTAATATATTAAATATTAAATGCAGAATCTTTTGGTTTGGTGAGTGCTGCTAATGCTGCCAATTAAAACATCCAGTTTGATTTACAGAAGCTTAATTTTACCTGGATATAATCCATTACATCTGACAGTTACTATATAATAATGATTAAAATATTGTTAAGGCACAAATGATTCCCTCAAATTCTGTGTGAATAAGTAAAAATTAAAAGAACTTCAATATTTGATTTGTATTTTTGATAGGTAGCCAAATTTGCATCTTTAATGTTACATTGAATTCTTATAATTTTAAAGTGCTATAAACTAAGCCAACGGAAAAAAACATTTGGGAATACAGATACCCTTCTCCCTTTGCTTTTGCTTTTCTGTAATTTCCAAAATATCATTCAGAGTCCTGATACAGCCACTTTAAAGGAGCATTGTTTTCTAAAATACAAAGATTCCTGATTTTATCACCTTAAACTTATCTTGGTGTATAAGCTTCATATGTGCCACTTGAAGTAAGTTTTTAAAATCATACTTGATGTGTAACATTCCTCCAAATTCTGATTAAGTGTAGATTATTGAAGCAAACAGCCTGCATTTTGTCACTGATTATTTGAATTTTCTATAAATTTCTAACAAGTGAAAATTGTGAATTAAGACTAAATCTGAGGGATTAGAGCGGTGGCTAAGTGGTAGCAGAGCTTGCCTGGCATGTGCAAGGACGTGAGTTCAAACCCCAGCACCACGTATACAACAAAGTGTTGGAGCAACAAAAGCCACGTGAGAAACTAAATAAAATTGATTCTCTCTTTCTCATTGTCCCTCTCTCTTAAAAAAAAAAAAAGACTAAATCTGAAACTTTAAATCCTAAGAGAGTAATTTTAATAGCAGTCCAAAAATATCAGTTGCTGCACTTTGGAAATGCACAGAGCAGCTAACTCAGATCTCTTTCATTTTGTGCCAAGAAACACTCTATGGACTTGTATATGTTAACTCATTAAATCCTCAATCAACCACATGTGACAGGTGACATCACTATTATTACCACCAGGACTGCAGTATTTCAAAAGCGAAGAAACCATACTACAGAGAGATCAAGTACGTTGCCCAAGTTCACATAGTTAATAACTAGCAAAGTCAAAGTCTGAACCCACACAGTCTGGCCTTAGGATCCAGTCTTATAATTATTGCACCTAGGGCTAGACATGGATCCCGTTTTCACAGACTCTGCAAACTTGCAAGTATGATGTATATTTGAGTGATACTCTGAAAAATGGGTTTTTTTTTTTAAAGAATTCTGTAACCTACAGTTTTCCAGCACTCAAGATACCTGAGTTATTTCACACGAAAAATTTATTGGCTGTAAGCGGATAAGTAAGGAATTGTGTGTGTGTTGAGATTATTGCCAGTCTAAGACTAGTTTTCTCAGAGTTGTAGTCCCAAAACAAATGTTGATGAATTTGTCGTCTCATTCCCTTCTTTTCCCAGTTTACAAATTAGAAGAATTCTTCCATGAGTCCCCCACACAGGGTTAGTCATTTCCTGCCCTGTGATCCCACAGCATTTTGCTCATACTCCATATTTTAAGTAAATACTGTTTTGTAATTAATCTGTTTATATGTCACTTCTTTCCACCCCCACCCTTGCCTGCAAGAGTTCTTCAAGAGCTGGAACCAGGTCTAATTTATTTTTGTCTGCCACCAGCCTGTTGACAAGTGAATGAATCATGTCGCCAGAGAGGTGAAGGGACTTGCCAGAGTAGCAGGCCTGAAATGTGAGTGGCTCTCAAAACTCCTCATTGCGTGCTTGTTACTGGCTTGGTGCCAGAAATATTTTCAGATAATCGAAATACTTGCAAAGGAGTTTCCCACCATGTTCCTCTAGACTGCTGATTTATAAAGCACTAATTATAATGATGACCATGATAATGATGATGACAACCAGAGTGCCATTGCCACTGATCCTGCTGTTATCACGTAGAGGAACAAATGAAATAACTGTGAAAGCTTTGTAAAGCCCCTGATATGAATATGTGTATTGTGACTCCAGTCTGTCACTGTTCACACGTGACTTGTATGTATTTCACAGTCACTTTCTCGTTAACTTTGCATGACACCTCTGAGGTAGGTGATCTTGTTGCCATTTCACAGAGGAGAGAATAGAGGCAGAGAGAGTGGGGCCAGGTACTGCAGCTCTGGTCACAGTGGCAGAAAGATGACTGGAACCCACCAAACACCCTGGTTTGTTTCCAACACAGCCACCAGAACAAGGCTGCAGAGTCCCTCAGAGTGTGTCCTGGTCATCTTCTGATGTCCTGGGGCTCTGGAAGCCTCCAGAGTGAGCCCAGGAAGGAAATAACCTTTGTGAGAGATGACAGCCAAGCTCCTAGCGGGCCAATTATATGTGTATGTTTAGATGCTAGTCAGATTTTCATCATATCAAAATGCAGGGCTTGGACACCAAATGCTCTGTAAGGTAAAGTGAGCAGTTTGGTTTTGAAGTAGCCAATCACCATCTGCTGCTGTCATTGTCAACAGCCATGTGGGGATCCTGTAGGTCCAGGAGGAGGGACTATAACCTCTGCATTGCTTTTGTCTCAATGGGGAGTTCCTAACTATGACTCTCAGAGGAAATGAAGGCTGATAAATCCAGCTGCTGCTTCCTGTTCCTATAATTCTGAGATTTTTTTTTTAAAGAGCAGAATGCTTTATTTTTAAACCAATGGAAAATGCCCTCAACCTGTTCCTTGTTAGTATTTCCTTAAAAACGGGATGTGTTCACTTGAGCTTTAAAGAGTGTGTGAGAGAGATTCCCATGATGTTGCCTGAGATGGCTCAGCTCTGTGTTTTTCAACAACAACAGGATGAAAACTAATTAAGGCAGATTTGACTGGGCAGGAAGCTCTATGAGAGGTTGATGACTGTATCTGATGTAGGGGAGGCCTATAATTTATATCTGTGGTCTTTCTATCTCTCAGCCTGTGCTTGTGCAATTCAGCTCCGGTTTTTCTTCTCCTTGTGATTGTGACATTAGTGAATAAAGACCTGAGTCATTTAAGAAACATACTACCTCCTCACATCCCGTTGTTTACTCAAAGTGGCCTTTAGGTGTAGATTGCTAGGATGCAACTTGGTGGCTTTGATTGTATAACCATTGATTCCATAGCTAAAAGTAGTATGTAAAAATATTTTCCCTAATGACACATTTATTCATTGCCCAACTTCTAAGAGACAGGGAATGCATATGGGGCTCCAATGGTATATCTTTCAGAAGCAAAAGAAGCACTAAAGGAAATTTATTTGGCAAAGAAGAATTTTAAGAATGTAGTAAAAATACCAGACCCCCTTACAGAGTAACACTATAGCTCAGAATTAAACCTTTTGATTGTTCCTTTAATATTTGTAAAAATCATAGCTAAGGTACCACTCTATTCACAAGGGTTAGTAGTATATATTTTACACTTAACATACTGTCCTGAGTAATTTACTCTTTAAAAATCAGAATTACAGTTAAAGTCAATATTAAATGACTTCAGAATAAAAAGAAAATCTTTATAACCTAAGATTAAAGAAGAGCTTATCCTAAATATTTGGTCTGACTTTGTTACCAGCTCCCGATGATAGTGAAAGAGTTGATGCTCTTTGGAGGCTCACCTCATACCTTTGCTATTACAGGTCTCTTTCCAGTTATCTTCGCTTTTGTGCCATCTCCTTGTTGCATGTTTCTTGGCTAGAAAGTGGAGTTCATATTATCAGTTGTTTGTAAGGATTAGATTCCTTGGAATTCGTGAAAGTGCTTTTTAAAAACCAAAATGATGATAAAGGTGTGACGCAATGGTGTCATTAGATGGCAGTTGGGTTGTAAGTTGTAGTTTCATTTTTTTTTAGACTTTCTTCATGGTGCTCTGAGGTTGACTTTGAACATTAAAGTTTTGTCTCTTTCACTTAAGGGTTCCTCCTAATGGTTGTTAAATTTGGGAATTTAATTTGAGCTAATGTCTAACTTAACAGGGCAGCTGTAGGTTTAGTAGGGTCAATCAGATCTGGATTTGAATCTTGGCGCACCATATACTAGCTTTGTGACCTTGGTCAAATTACTCAAACTTTCTACCCCTCCACTGCTTCTCTGTAAAACTGAAACCATAATCCTACTGCTGAAGTGGACAGAACACTGAGGTGGATCCTCAACGGGGATGGTTTTCTTCCTGCCTTCCCATGGTGTCTTTGGTAGCCTCAGTGTTGAATGAGAAGACCAACCTAAGACCACCCTGTGAGGACACCAGCACACCCTGCACCTCCCCTCTGCCCCTCATCCTTACCCTTCCATATTGTGGTGAAGGAAATGAGAAGTAAATTAAGCAGCTTAGACCACTGTTTCTTTTCTCACCTTCTTCCTTTCAGTGTGATCTGACCTGAGTTCTTTGAGTGTTTAACCTTCCCAGGGAGTTTTGTGGGTGAGAAAGTCTGGCCTGTTTGCATTGGTTGATCATCAGAGCTGCTCAGCTGGTGGCCATGTGCTATGTGGTGTAGGTAGTGTGAGTTATATGGGTTCTGGAAATATTTTGCAAGGTGTCTTTTTTTTTTTTTCTAGAAAGGACCTTTATTAAGTTTTAGGACTGACTGATTTATGTAGTGGCTTGCAAGGTTAATGTTTACCAACTTACTTCAGGGAAAAGCAAACACTTTATATCCAAACTGTTTAAAAACTTCTCTCAGAATTGGAATTCCTCGGTCTCCTTTCCGAAGGTGTAAAGATTAAACATTGTATATATGTGAGTTGTATATCCTACTAGAAATGTGTTTAGAATATATCATTTGCTTTTGTGCTCAAAAATATCTCCGTTCTGCGTGTGTGTGTATGTGGGGGAGGGGGTTTACTGGGAAGTGAACCAGGGGACCTCTACCACTTAGGTAACATCACCAGTCACCCCACCCACCACCTACCACCAGCTTTTTAAAATTTTGAGACAGGATCTAAGTGTTGAGGCCAGCCTCCAACTTGGTATCCTCCTGCCTCAGTCTCCTGAGTCACTGGAATTACATGTGCACACCACCATGCCTGGCCTCACCCTGCTATTTTCAACTTCTACCTCCCTGCTCCTTTCCCATCCTAAAAAGTACATCCTTCCATCAGTTTAGCCTCCCTCTTGCTGTTGTCCCAGCCTTTATTTTTCCTCCCAAGCAGGTTTCAAGAAAGGAATAGTCAGTATTCACTCTTGTACTTGATCCTTGCTCACTGTGAGCCGGACTTCACCGCAAGTGTTCCACAGGAGTCTCCAGTGGCTCCAGCAGTCACTTTTACTCCTGACTTCCCGACTAGCTTGTGATAGGTGTTGCTGCTTACCACCCTCTTCCTGAAGTGCTTCCCTACTGTGGCTCCCAAGCCAACCCGCTCTGCCTGTTCCATATATGGCAGTGATTCCCAAGATTCTGCCTTTGACCCTTTTCTCTCTGCCTGTGGTCTCTTTGGGAAGTCTCACTTTCTATATACTGCTTAATCATATGTCTTAATTGTATCCCAGATCCTTTTCTTGAGATTCAGGTTAACTGTCTTTACTTAAAATGTATTATTTCAATCCTCATTATCAAAACTGAAAAACTGAATTTACCTGGAAATCTTCTTGACTAGAGTAGCTTTTTCTTGACTGTTTCTAGTTGTTCCTCTCGCCAATCTCATTTCCACACTCTAGCTGGAATTCTTCCTACAATGGACCACTGATCTCATTGCCCCCATTGTTAAAATACTTCAAAGATGCCTTACATCCCTTTCTAATTTTCATCTGTCAGTTTCCCTGAGCTCTACTTCTGGAGAACCCCCCCAACCTTCTTTCAGTTTTCTAAAGTGCACCCCCTCTTGTTCAGAGGAACCACAAACCACCGCCTTGCTTTCCAGTGTTCTGTGATGAGACCCATCTCCACCATTCCTCTTTAGACTCTTGAGACACAGGTGACTCTTTATCTGTCTCCGTAAAACTCCAGGTCCCCACCTTTCCTTTAAGACAGTCCCCATTAATGATTTTTCTCTTTTTTCTTTTCTTTTGCAACAGCCTGAATAAAGTCATCATCTTAATTTCCAGTGCATTTGTTTCTTCACAGGTCTTACTCTCTGAACTTTTTGTATGGTTATTATCAAATGCTTATTTTAATATGATTTTATATTGTACTAATTTATAACAAGTAATAATATATTATTTATAAATTTTACTATTTATTAGTGTAAAATACTATTTTATGTTTATATCTTTTACTCAAGTCTTTCAATAGTATTTGTAAAAATATTTGCATTCTAGTGAAGGGTTAACTATGAAATGAGTATGTCCGATCTTTCTATTTCTAGATTCTTTTATTTTAGAGTCATTTTTAATAATCAGATTTTATTAATTATGGTACTAGCTTCACTACTGTAACAAAGACACTCCCAAGCAGAATGACATATATAAGGTAAATGTTTACGTCCTTTTCACAGAACTGGGCAGGTGTGCACAGCCAATCTGCAGCAGGAAAGCTCTGCCACACTTCACACGTGGGCTTTAAGGTTGTGCTTGCTCTCCCTATTTCCAGCCAGCAGCAAAAAGAGAAAAGAAAGACCAAATCAGGGGCTGGAGTTGTGGCTTGGTGGTTATGGCGCTTGCCAGGCATGCCTTAGGATGCAGGTTCAAACCCCAGCAACACGTACATAACAAAGTGTTGGAGCAATGAAGGCCACATGAAAAACTAAATAAAATAAAATTGATTATCTCTTAAAAAAAAAAAAAGCCAAATCAAGTAGCCTTGTCTCTATGGAGGCTACCAGGAAGTTGAACTTGAACTTCTCACCTTCTGTTGGTCCAGCTTCCTGTGGTCTAGCTTCCCTGCATGTCATAATTGGTTGCAAATGAGCTTCCAGAAGGGCACGGGTGCACCCAGCTGAACTAGGGGGAACTAGGGGGCAATGGTTGAGTGGCTGTTACCAAAAAGTGGAAAGAGAGAATAGTTTCTGGGAGATAGTGGTCTTTATCACAAGATTGAAGAACCATGGGAAGAAATGAGGTCTTTGTTTTTGTTTATGTTTTCAGAATCATCTGGACCACTGAGAAAGTTTCTACAGCTGCCATATATAGATAATAGGATTTAGTGCCTCTTAGTTTTTTTCCATCTCTTTTCTGGAGAAGTATGCCATGCAGAATTAAGGACAAGATATAAAGTAGATTATACCTCTTTTCTCAACCTGTGCATTTGTGGTGAAAATTGGTGCAACATGAGCATATATGTAGACTTGTAGCATGGATTTCTTTTCTTTTTTTTTTAGAGGGGACAGAGAGAGAGAAGCAATCTTTATTTAGGTTTTCATGTGACTTTCATTCCTCAGACACTTGGTTGTGTATGTGCTGCTGGGGTTTGAACTCACGTCCTTGCACTTGCCAGGCAAGTGCTGTAACCACTGAGCCACTGCTCCAGCCCCGGATTTTTTTTCCATACTCTCTCTTGTCTTATCATTCCTACTTTTATACTCAGAACAATTTTAAGTGTCATCTTATCACCATCTTCAAAACATTTTCTGGAAGAATATTGACTGTTCTCCAAAAGTAGAATTACTATTTCACTTCCTGCCATTGTGTGTTCTTCTAAGATATGTAAGTAAGCCCCATCTATCAATGTGTTGCATAGATTGGGTTGATTTCCTGGTTAGTATGCCCTGGCACACTAGTAACAGAATGAATACAAAGGTGTCAAAATACAAATCTCCCAACCCATGGCACAGGCATGCTCCAGTTGTGGGCAACTTCAGCAGTTTCCCACTTAGTACACAACAAATGATATCACTTTCTACATATGTAGGAAAACGTATGCATGCACACATACAGATACATGTGTGGGAAATGCTGTTTAGATGGCTTATATTTATTTCATCTTTTTTAATTCAATATTTTCTTATTAGAAAATAATTATACCACAATAAAATGTCAGTCACCATTCATAAAGTAATCAACCACTTGGAATACACTATAGCTGTGAAACATCTAAGATATGATATTTCTGCAGATTATATGCCTTAAAAAACCCTAGACTTAAGTTTACACATCCGCCTTGCATATGGCTTCCTATAAGTTGAGCAGGAGGCAGTCCCTGTTTGTCCCTTACCTGACATCTCATCTTTTTAGCATTTGTCACTCTCAAAAGTTTTCTAGTTTAGGGCTGGAGCGGTGGCTCAGCGGTTTTGGCACTTGCCTGGCAAGCATGAGGACCCGGGTTTAAACCCCAGCACCACATACACAACTAAGTGTTGGCGCAATGAAGGCCATGTAAAAATCTCAATAAAATTGTTTCTCTCTTTCTCTGTCTCTCTCACTGTCCTTCTCTCTTTAAGAAAAAAAAAAGTTTTCTAGTTTAAACAGTAAATTATGTGTTTATTTTTATTACATATTCCTGGTCTCAGGTATCACAATTTTTGTTTCTGTTTCTGTTTTTTTTTTTTTTTACATTCATATACTTTACTGTCATTTTAAATATTAGGACTGTTTGAATAATTCTGGGTAGAATGGTGGTAGTGGTCTTTGCTTCATCTTTGCCAGAATATTAATGTAAGCATGGACAGATCTTTGAGCTCTGAGAGGGAGAAGATTGTATCTGTCTTGATACCTAAGCCAAGCATTCATTAAAATGTGAATGATTATGAGCTTGATAGCTTCATGACAAAAAGGTTTTATGAAGTCTTTGATGGGGCATGGTAAATTATCCTCTACAAATCCCTAGTGCCTAACATAGTGTGTAGTGTTTGAGATGAACTGATGAATGAACAGTCACCAATCTCTGATACCTTGAGCTGGAATTCCCAATGGATGTGCCAGGAATGGTTGTCAGATGTCCAAAATATTAATTCATTTGATTGGGGTCTGATCGTGCTCAGTTTTCCTCAGTTCACCTCAGTGTGTCCTTTCTTCTGTGACCCATGACATGAAATGGGCTGGGAAACTGTTAATGACCGCTACAATTAGAATAGCAGGTGCTTAAGTATGAGTATGCACAACAGCTTTCCAGAAATGTTACGTTGAGGGTTGGACATCCCTCAGTGGTAGAGTGCTTGCTTAGCATGTGCAAAGCCTTGGTGTGTTAGTCAGTTTTCTGTCACTAAACAAAATACCAGATGAGAGCAACATAGAGGAGGACAAGCTCATTTTGGGCTCACGGTTTCAGAGGTCTCAGTCCATGGTCAAATAACTCCTTTGCTCTAGGCCCGAGGTGAGACAGAACATGGCAGAAGGGTGTGGAGGAAGAAAGCTGTCAGCTCCTGGCCCCTGGGAAGCAAAGAGAGAGGAAGGAGCCAGTGACACCTCCTCTAGCCATGCGCTCCTGTCTACAGTTCTACAGTTAACCAACCCTCAAATGGATTAATACACTGATGGTATTGTGGTTCTCACAATCTAATCATTTCACCCCTCAACATTTCTGCATTGCCTAACACATGAGCTTTTGGGGAGACATTAAAGATCCAAACCATAACACCTTAAGAATCCTGTAGTTAAAGCCTGTCATGATTCAGGCTGACAGAGCCTGGTTTCTGGAATAACTAAAATAAAAACTAGTGAAACAAAACACACATACTACATCTCAGTTGATTCCATAATTTCACTGTTATGAATTGTGCTACTGTAAACATTGATATAGCCATTCCTTGTTTTGTGCTGAATTTATATCTTCTGGGAAAAATGCCCTTTACTGGGTTTTCTTTAGGTGAATATTAAAATGAGTTTACACTCCATAAGTAAATGATAGCCAAAAAATAGGATAATAGTGAAGGAGGGGGCAAAGATATAAAGGTGTAATATGAGAATAAAACAAAATACCCTAAACCTATACAAGAAAATCAGCAGATGGCATAATTCATACACAGGTAACCTAGAGTCTTTTTATTGTGTTAATTTAAAGTAGAATTTCAACTTTAAGTTGATCACAAAGAGCATAGAATGTGGCTTAAGGATTTCCATTTGTCTGAGTTTTTATCTCATATCTACTTTCTTGAGTTTATCTGAAAAATGAAAATAGACAGTATCTCACATCACTCACTGGATAAAACTCAGACCTCATTTCCTTATCATGGAAATGGCGTTAAAACACCTCAATAAGGTACACATGTTGGATGTTCTTACCCCAAGGGCTCCCTGGAGTTGGACTTAGAGGTCTAGGAACATTTGGGGAGAGAGGAAGGAACCCCTGAGAAAACTCAGGATTTGTGATGTGGTAGTGATAGGAAAAAGAATCATGAAGGCTTTGAGAGGAAAAAGAAATCAAAGTAAAGAAGGAGAATAGAAAAGTCAACAACTAGAAGGGAACTTAATCAGAAAGTAAAGGCATAAATCACTCAAACAATGCACAAATTAAAGACAACTCAGACTCTTAAAAATCATTAATGACCTTCAACAATATAATCTCTATAATGGTAGAATTCTTTGCTGACATTCGAAAACATCTTGAAGTTAACTAAAAATTCCCCCAAAGGGTTGACCTTTTAAAGTAACACAAATAAAGCCCTATTTTAGAATTAGTGATAAATTGGCAAATTTGATTAAATATTACTTTTGTCCTATGTCAGAGGATTTAATAAAACAGAATGTTTTATTCATATTTAATCTTGTTCTTAAGTACTTAGCATCTACTTGTGTAGCTTTTGTGAAAATTGCAAATAATCCTCAGAGAAACAGTTCAGAGGGGATATTTAACATCCTAGATAAGGAGTGCTTGAAATTAATGGTCATTTCTCTTTCCCCAAATTATATGAACTAGTGAAGTTTTAATGGAGAGCCACAGTTAGGACATTATAACATTCTCTCAGTTATAGACAGTGGAGTTATAACACTGAATCAGAGTTGAGCAGCCTATGGTTTATTAAAAAGAAAAGTTTCTAAACCTTGTGGTAGGAAGGTAATGCGACAAACATATTTTCTAATTTGGTATGTTGTTACTTAATGAGTTGTTTCTTTGAAGACCTCATGAAGATCTTTGACTATGGATCATTTTGAATATTTATTTTCTGGTAAAGATGATCCAAGATAGCACTTTTGTTTTTATGGTACTAGGGATCAAACCCAGGTATTCTGTTTGGATTTTTAATGTTCCCCTCAAAAGTTCATGTATTAGGCAATGCAGGAATGTTCAGGGGTGAAATGATTAGATTTTTAGAACAATATTCTTTTTTTTAAAGAAAAAACAATAAAACAAGAAATATTTTATTCTAGCCCCTCCTAAAACCTCAGAGAGGATCATACAAATAATTCAGGAGTGTTCATGTGCAGTATACATGAGCTTTGTTGATGAGAACTATATTCTTAATCAGATCAATCTATTTGATGGATTAAGAATTTTAAAGGGGGGCTGGAGCAGTGGCTCAGTGGTTGCAGCATTTGCCTGGCACGTGCAAGGACACAGGTTTGAACCCTAGCACCACATACACAAAGAAGTGTCAGAGTAGCGAAAGCCACGTGAAAAACTAAATAAAAGTGATTCTTTCTCTCTCACATCCCTCTCTCTTAAAAAAAAAAAGAAGAAGAAGAAGTGCAGAAGTGCTGGGTGGTAACTCTAGGTGGGTGGAGCATGGCTGGATGAAGAAGATTATTGGGGCTATGGCCCTGGACTGTAGCTTGTCCGTGACTCCTTGCTCTCACCCTGCTTCTCAGCTACCCTGAACTGAGCAGCTTTCCTCCACCACACCCTTCCACCATGATGTTTTGCCTCACTTTGGGTCCAGAGAGCACTGGGGTCCACTAAGCATGGACTGAGACCTATGAAACCATAAGCCTAGAATAAACTAATCAGCCTTTAAATTATTCTCATCCGGTATTTTAGTCACAGCAAGGAAAAACTGACTAGCACATGAGGCATGGTTACCCCTTTTGATTATATTGAACTCAGTGTTGTATTTTCTAAATATAGTTAGAGACAAAATTAAATATTTTTGGCTTTCAAAGTATGCTTTACTCCAGAAATATTGCAGAAAAATAGTTATCAGTTACCCTTGCATTGAAAACATACTACGGTAATATTGTTCCAACTAAGCTTGTAGATTTTGTGATATATTTCTTTTTTTTTTTTTAAGAGAGAAGGTCAGTGTGAGAGAGAGAGAGAGAGAATCAATTTTTATTGAGTTTTTCACATGGTTTCTGTTGCTCTAACACTTAGTTGTGCACGTGCCAGGCCAACGCCGTAACCGCCAAGCCACCGATCCAGCCCCTTGTGATATATTTCTTACCCAAACGTGAGGGCTTATATTTCTTTTCATTTATTGTATATAATCTGCCTACTTTTAAAGAGATTTGAAGGGCATTTAAAAAATCATTTACAATAAAGCCATGTAAATCAGAGTAAAAGAACAAGTAATAGAGCAATGAAATGGAGAACTAAAAGAAATCTTGGAGTCATGTTTGACACCTTTTCCTCATTGACCTCTCCATACAATCCATTGTTTTTGTTTTTGTTTTTAAGAGAGAAGGACAGTGGCGGGGTGGGGGAGCAATTTTATTTAGTTTTTCATGTGGCTTTCGTTGCTCCGAGACTGTTTTGTACATGGTGCTGAGGTTTGAATTCACACACTCGCACATGCCGGCCAGACAAGTGCCATATCCACTGAGCCACCACCACCACTCCAGCTCCCATACAATCCATTGTTAAGTCCCTTTTTTTTTTTTTTTTTTTTTTTGCCTAACTCAATCTCATAGGACATACGTCTTGCTCACTTCATTCTCTTTCATGTGCAGCCTGATCATAACTACCACATGTCCTTTGCCCATAGTAATGCATTAGCTGCCTTCCAGAACTCTCTTCTTCTCCCACTCATCTGTGTGCTAGGTCCAGAGTATTCTTTTAAAAAAGACACATAAATCGGATTTTCTCTGGTCTCCAGGGGGGAAAAAAAAGAACATCATTGACTTCCCACTACCCTTAGTCCAATTATCTCAAACTAAGGGTCTTATGTCTTTTCACACTTCATCCTCACTCCCTAAGCTCTGGGCTCTGGCTCCTTCACACTTAACTTCCATCAGAACTTCCTTAGAAAATTCCTCCCTGATCTTGTTGACTGAAGAAAATCCCTCATCATCCACTTCTGTGCAATCAGAGAAAGATCCATGTTCTCTGGGACCAGAAACTTATGCAATATGAGGTGCTCTAAGAAAAAGAAGAAAAACTCAGAGACGTAAAGGAAGCACTGGCCTTGGAAGCACCCTGTTGGTGGCATGCCTGTGCCTAAGCTGCCTTTTACTGCATGGCACATCTGCTCCCGTTCCTCTCCTTGGCAGCTCTTCATAGTTGACAGTTTGATTTATGTATCCAACTAGATGGGCATTTCCTTCCCCTACACTATGCACTGAGAGACGAAATGTGGCTGGATTTGCTCACCAAATTTTCTCTAGTAATTTGCATAGCATTAACAGCTGGGCATATAGTATGTGCTTCTTGGATGGGCAAAGACATGAGTAAACTAATAATTAAATGAAATCTTAGACTAAGAATTAAACCTTATTTATAATGCCTATTTTTTAAAAAATGCATTCTTTTAAGAGAGAGAGGGATAATGAAAGAGAGAGAAAAAAAAGAGTATAATGCCTGTTTTAAATGTAGGTGAATTTCACAGAAGCCAAAGTCAAGTGGAGAAGGGTTCTTTGCATGAAAGATGCTTATCTTAGTACTAAGTGGTGAAAAAGATTTTTTATAAGATTCTTTATATAAAACATCTTATTCAGCATGTTATTCAAGGACAGCAGCTAACTTTTGTTGGGTGTTTACTATCTGCCAGGGACTACGACATTGACAGCAGTATTCTGCTTTGCTGATTGACTCCAGGGATCCATGAAAATATGGTTATATAGAGCATTCAGCACTAACTCCAGGGTTACCCTCAGTCACAGCCCCACTACCTATACAGAAGAGAAGAAAACCGCATGTAAGTCAAGAAGGCCTGAGGCTCAGCAGCTTCATAAACTCAAGACTTCCTCTCTGAAGTTGCTTCCTCCCTGGCCTTTTTTTACCTGCTCATGTGATAAGACTGGGCTCTAAGCCTCTGCTCCAAGAATCAGCTAGCTTCCTATCTGCCTGCCATCAGGAATCAGATCTTGATCTTCTCTTCTAGTAAGGATATGCCCACACTCACCTTTGTCTTTGTGTCCCAGTATAATGCTGAAGTATGAGCCACACTGCCTGCAGATGGTCTATTGGGATGAGTTAGCTTCAGAACAACCTGTGACAAAGAGCTAGAATGTGTTATCCATCTGGACATTGAAAAATGCCTGTCAGAGCTGATCACTTTTATTTTGGAATAATTGAAAGTGACCTATTGTTGCTGATGTGTTTGGTTCAGGCTCAGTGTCTTCCGAGTGTTCTCTTAGAATGCTGTTATAGGTCTGCTTGATTGATTTTGTTAACAAACCTTTATTAAGTATCTATCCTATGCCTTGCCCTGGGGACGTGCAGATTAAAGAAACTACCCTCCTTAAAGTGGAGGGATTCAAACCCAGCTGAGGGAGAAAAGGTGATAGTCTGAGGGTTGTGCCAGTGCTAGGAGCAGCCATTATCTGACTCTGAATTTATTTTTATTCCTAATGACTAGAGTCTTGCAGTAGTTACCCAGAAGCTCTTTCAGCTAAATGAGTTACCTATCGAAGGATTAGAATTTGTATCAGCATATCTCTCCCATACTACCTTTGGGGAGTTTTTGAGGCTAGTAGTGGTAGAGATTAGGGGAGATAGTAAAGTGGCTAGGTAGTCAGGACACTGGGTGCTGTTCAACCATACCTAGAAGCTAGCCAGTAGAGAGAGATTAATGGGCCTGCTCACAGCCTTCAAATGCAAAAGACTGAGGCTCATCTGTGGGAGCAACTCCTTTGTCCCAGAGGTGGGAAGACTAAGAAGTGGGGGTGAACACAGTTGGAAACTAGAAAAGATTTGCTACCTGTTTTACATAGAGTTTAACCAATGATTTTGGTGTAAGCACCAAAATCAATGCTTGTTTTACATAGAGTTTAACCAATGATGTTGGAGCTTTTTTCAGTGCCTACTTTACATAAATCTTAATCAAGGCTCATACCCAAAACCAAAATAAACCCCGGCCTAACACACAAAAGACAGTATCCTGCTTCCAGGTATCCCTCCACAATGTGGAGACTCTACTCTTCTTCCTTAAATCCTACTCCTTTCACTCTGCCCTTCTGTGGTTGTCCATGGATTTTATACTTCAAATTCTCAAGACAAGAACCCAGAAGAAGATTGGCGCCAAATTCCTGGGGTGTGCTTCCACACCAAGAGCTGCAATGCTCAACAGTAGTGGAGAAAAACCCAGCTCTTAGTTGGGGAGCTGCTAACACTATTTTGGCTACAGAAACCTGCAGCCAGCCCAAATTCCCAGTTTTTACTGGGAATAGCTGCAAACACTAGAACTGGGCTATTTTGGCCTCAGAGGTCTGCAGTGAGCCCAAACTCCCATTTGCCAGCGGGAGCAGAGAATCCAGCCTCATCTCAAAACCCCTGCATCAGTAAGATAAACACATATATATACCAGATACTTGGATGCTCCCAGTTGTCTGAGCACCCCTGAGTGTGCCATCAGAGGGGCTCTCTGCCCCAAAGACAGCTGGAAGAGAATGCGGCAAGCTTCTGAGACCATGGAGAGCTGCTTAGGGTGTCAGGGGGCTCCATCCCACTGTTTTCCTTAGTCCCGTTTCAGGCATGTATCTGTGCATACTCCAGTAAAAAAAATACTCAAGAGTAAATGGTAAAAGAAAATTGTCAAGTTTGGTCTAATATGCCCATCTTCTAGACGGAAAGAAGGGGATTTAGAGATGCAAGCAAAACTCTCTTATAAATCCTACTGTCTATGCCGTAAACTGGGTAAAGTTAGGATTATGAAGATTTGAGCACATGCTTTACTCTCGACTTGGGGTGGCTTTCTCTGGAGCTTTGTTAAGGTCAGGTAGCTGCCAGACTATATTATAGGGGCAAGTCAGACCTTTGCCATTATCCCCTATTCATCCCCTCTAGGATGCTTTCTCAGTAAGGATAGCCTCTAATTTTAAGTTATTCCCCTATTTAATCCCCAGAATTTGCATCTAGCACATAGCAAATACTCTGTAGATATTTGTTAAGTGAAATAAAGTTTCTGGTGGACAGTGTTACACTAAGTGGGGATTGTAGGAGTGAAAGCATTTTTGGAATTCCATTGTCCAGTTTGTGAGTATGAGGGTATGCCTGTGACTATTTGTGGGGGACCTTTGGGGTCCTGTGAATAAAAGATGGAAGCATTGATTTGCAACTTCTTCTCTGTTGTCCCATCAATAAGGTCCCCTCTTCAAGCCCTCACGCATGGACCTGGGCTTTTAGAAGTGAGAGCTAGAACAAAAGGCCAGAAATTCACAGTAGTGTATTAACACGTTTTTTGTTAATTCTGAAGCTACTTTGCCTTAGATCTATTAACAAGTATTTAGAGTTTCATTCCTTAGCTATGAAGCACAATTTTTCTGAGAATAGCAGTTCTCTTGGGAGAAACCCCTAAAGAGGTACCAAAATATTCATTGCGTAAAGTTCTTTTTATATTTCACTGAGTTCTGAATTTTCTTCAGAATTCTTCTTCCAGGTGTTAAATGGATTTACAAAAAAGCTTTTGGTGGTTAACACAATGGGTAGATTTTGCCCAGTGTGAGTCTAATAATGCCAGATTCTATTAAGAAGTATTTTTTAGGCTAGGGATGTAGTTTATGGTAGAACACTTGCCTAGCATGTGCAAGGCCCTGGGTTCAATCCCCAGCACTTCCCACAAAAAAAGTGAGGTTTCTTTTAAATTTAGGGGTTCCCTACCTCTTTATGGTCTGTGGATAAAAACTTAGGGGTGCTCTACCTCTGAACTACATACATCTTCAGCTCCTTCTTAAATCGTTTTCTGTTCTGAGACAGGGTCTTGCTAAGTTGCCGAGGCTGGCCTTAACTTACGTTGTGTGGGTCTGCCTCATCCTTCTGAAGAGCTGGGATTACAGATGTACCAGCAGGATGGTTATTATTTTTTAAATTGTATTAATTTTTTATATCTGATGGGTATATGTGACTCTGTATACCTAAACATACATGCTTATGTGTATGTTGAGTGTTGGGAGGGGGTTATTTGTAGCAATGGTGTGATTTATCAGTCATTTATAAATTTTAATTGGTTTTCCTTTTACTTATTTCATGAAGGATTTAAGAATTTAACTCTCACTTTTGCCATTTTGACCGAGAGACCAGCTGTTTTTCTTTAGAACACTGTAGAAAGAAAATGAAATTTAATATTTGGTTAGTTAAGAAATTCATATCTACATGAAAAATAAAGTATTAGATTGGTTAGGAAAGTCATTTCCTTCTTTCTACATTGAACTCTTTTCTTTAAACATTACTTCAAAGCCACTCGACTAACATTTTTTGAGAGAGAGAGAGTTAATTTTATTTTTTCATCCTTTTTTGATTTTCTTCCACTCATTTGTGCATGTGGTGCTAGGGATCAAACCCAGGACCCATTGCATGCCAGGCAAGCACTGTACCACTGAGCCACCTCTCCGGCCTGTCAACTACTTATTTTAATAGTATATTGAAGACCTCTTATGCAGGTTGACCTAATTTTAAAATTTTAATTGAAGTGATCATATTTTTCTGTTTTGATTCTAGAATCATGCTGTTTACTAGTAATAATCTTATTAACTTATGCCTTCTACTGTGTACTTAGTTACCCATATTTACCCTACTAAAAAATGTGAACGAAGAACAAGATTTGAGTTTAGGTCTCTGGGGTATCAGAGTTGTCCCCATCTAAAATAATTATCACCTTCTAATGTAAGTAATTTTTATTTAAATGTTTTTAAAAGAATAAATGATACTAATACTGAACAATGAATTTTATCATCAATATTTATTTTAGGATTATGGTACATACATAGTGCAACATGCTAAGTCGAAATTCAAGAAATTAGCCTAATCTTTAGTTAAAGACTAAGACCAGCTTGCTTCTCTCCTAATAATTCTTTATTACATTCGGGTTCAATAACCATTTTTGGAGACTTATTTTGTGTCACACTGTGTACTGGGTGTTTCTACTATGTTACCCTGGGAAGTTACTATGAAGACTTTATAAATGAGGTTTGGATGATCAAAGAAGAATAAGTACATGCTAAAGATTTTTATCCAGAACCAGTTCCATATAATAACAACAACATATAGGAATCATCTTATAATGTATTTGAACTTAGAATATTGTTCAGCATAGCTATAATAGGCTACAACCACACCTACTTTCAGTATATATTTTCTGTTGAAAGGTGGTTTAGGGGCTGGAGCAGTGGATCAGCGGTTACAGCACTTTCCTGGCATGCACAAGGACAGGGGTTCAAACCCCAGCACCACGTACAAAACAGCAAAGTCTCAGAGCACCGAAAGCCACATAGAAAACTAAATAAAAATTGTTTCTCTCTTTCTCTCTCTCACTGTCCCTCTCTCTTAAAAAAAAGAAAAGAAAGAAAGAAAGATGATTTAGGCAATAAAATAATTATTGAGGACTTCTACATTTTAACAACCTTATTGAGATAAAATTCATATATCATACACTTCACGTACTTAAAGTATATAATTCAATTTTTTTTAGTATGTTCACAGGGTTGTCCAACCATCATAGCCTTCTGATTTTTAAACCTGATTTTTTGTTTACTGATACCATTGACCATGCTTTTGTGTGAGAAAAGAAGATCATAATTATAGAAGAATTTAGATTCAATCCCTATTGTTTTCTGTTTTAGCTGTGTCCATCCTAAGTCCCAGTAACTTCCCCCTGGCACAAAAAAAGAGCTTACTTGACTTCCATGAGAAATATTTGCTTACAAAAATGTTAAGCCGATTTTCATCTGCACCATCAACAAACAGAAGCCTTGGAATGTGAAATCACTTCCTTATAATATAAAGTCCTTTGCAATAGACACACTAACAAAGAAGAACCCCAAAATATATGCAATTAATACTTAAACTAAAGGTCCCTTAATCAGATCAAAGAACAAAAACAAATTTTCTGATAATATTTATAGCTAGTCTGAGGCCTGATTTATTAAGGAGATCAAAGTGCAAGGCACCAGCTTCAGAAAGCTCGGTAATGATCTCTCACTGACTTGAGCTCATGTTAGAAAGTGGCTGGAGGATCGTAAGCACTTAATACACTGTTAGGTGAAATGTCTTTAATGTGTGTTATACTATCACATACATACACACCTAGTATATGAAAGGCTGTTTTTCAAAGTGCAGCTTCATTTTCTACTCATTTAGTGGTTAAAGCCCCCCTGCAAGCTAGGCTGGGCAAGGTCGTGATCCCAGTTTTAAAATGTGATATTGGACATATTAAGTCCTGTGCTCAAGATCCAAGCTAGTCAGTGCCCAGTTTTGTGGGACAGGACTGGTTTCCTGCCTTGTGGCTGGGCTGCTCCTTAAGACTGCACTCACCGTCCACGCCTGGGCTTACTCATAAGACATGGTGTCTGTTCATGGGCAATGTTAGACTGATAACGGGAAAGCCTTAGCATTGCAGGTAGTTTTGCTCACATAATTTCTCTCATGTCTTTATGCCTCTGCACTTATTATTAGTTTTGTCAAAGTTGCATTCTCTCATATTCCCACAACCCTGTGTCTCACCACTCCTTACCTCGTTACAAAAACACCCCTTGGTGAAGTCCTCCCAAACACTGTGTGCAAACATGGGCTGCCTTGTCCCAGGCCTCTCCTGTGCTGTGTATGAACCAGGTCAGAGCAGGTTTCTCACAGTTGCGCTGTGTATCGTCTCCTACTAAATGGGAACCCCTTGAGGGAAAGAACTGCTTCATATATCCTCTCCTTGCCTCCTGTCTCTTCCTCCATGGTTCTTGGCACCCGACTGTTGATTTTCTTGTGAGTGAATGTCAAGAAAGATTGCCTTAAGGACAGTGATTACATAATTTAATTGCTCTGTCTCCTCAGAGCCAAGGACAACAGTGAGACAATCCCTCGGTCATGGTCATTGGTCAACCCTTCGCTAACAACAGACATTGGTAGAGAAAGGGATTTAGAGATGAAAGGTCCTGATAGCTCTTTCACTTAATTAATTCAGGGAAGTCATTTAAGCTACTTGTGCCCTAGGTTTCCTTATACAATTAGGTAATAATAAGGCCTAGATCACTGGGTTATTGTGAGAATCAATTGAGAGCGTACATAAGAAAGCAGTTTACAAGCTATAAAGTACAGCATTAAAAGAGAGGTGACATAGAGGCTGGAGTGGTGGCTGCGCTTTCTACGCTGGCCTCCGCATGTGCAGGGACACGGGTTCCTGCCCCAGCACCACATACACAACGACGTGTCTGAGCAACGAAAGCCAAATGAAAAACTAAATAAAATTAATCCTCTCTTTCTCTCTCTCCATGTCACTATCCCTCCCTCTTAAAAAATAAAAATAAAAAGTGATATAAACTTGTAGAAAGGACCTGTGCTGTAGTCATTGTTGGGATTTTAAATCCAGACTCTTCCACTCACTTCAGCTGGCACAACTTAACAAGGGTATCCTTCAGCAGCCCAGAGTGATAGAAAAGTTAGGTGGAATTCAGATGTTGTTCCATTTGTGCGCCGTCTACACATGCTGGGCTTTTGCAGCCAGAGCTTCTGCACAGGCTATGTTCCTCCATTGTGTACGTTCTCTTTCTATGCCAGGTTCAGTCCTTTATACTCCAGAGAGAGCAGCTTCCTTCTCTCAGGACAGGAAAAAAGATGACAAGGAGATGTAGACCAAAGGATTGCTTCCCTGGGCCATGACCCCAACTAGCCTGGATGTGCTGAGGCAAAGCCAGGTCTGGTGTCACAGCACATTCCTAGGGTAGCTGTGCTGCAGCTTCTTGTACCATTTCTTTTTGGATTTTTATGAAGTAAAAACATCCATTACAACAAAGGAATGTAAGTTGAGTGTACCAATCACGTTTTATAGACTGAACACACTCATGTAACTGTCATTCTTCTGGCTGCCTAATATTCCATTGTGAATTTACCAAATTTTATTTTTCATTCTGCTGATGGGTACTGGATAGCTTCCAGTTGGAGGCTGTTACAAAGTTTGCTACTGTGAGAATTCTTCTACACGTCTTATGATGAATACATGTGTTTCTCCCAGATGTATACTTGGCAGTGGAATTACTGGGACATAGACTATGCATATGTTCCGTTTTTAGAAGATAATACCAAAAACTTTCACAGTGTGGTTCTGCAAATTCACAACTTCCACCAGTGGTGTTTGAGTTCCAGTAGCTGTCATGTCCTCACCAGCCCTGAGTATTATCTGTCTTTTTCATTTTAAGATTCAGGTAGATTTTATAGTAGCATTTTGGAAATGGCACCTTTCCTTTGCCCCCAAAACGTACAGTTCTAAACTTTTCATACACTCATTTTCAGCAATGCATTCTATACAAATGCAGGAGTGGTAGCAGATGTAAAGCTCCTGGGACAGTGCTTGGTATTTGGATGATGACAAATGATAACAATTATTACTATCATTATTATTCTTAAACACTTTCTGTGTTCTTTCAGAGGTGGGCGTGGGGCATGGTGGATACAAAGATGAACAAGATACCTTGCCCACCAGGAGCTCAAGATCTTAATTAAAAGACCAGGATTAGAAACAGATTACTACTCACAATATGATAGGAATTTGCAGGAAAAGGTAGTGCCTAAGCTAGGAATTAAAGAGTAAAGAAGGGTTTAACAGAAGGGAAATGGACTGGAAGAAATGCAGGGGCAAAGAACCCTCAGTGGGGTAGCAGAATGGGCATTGTGGAGAAGAGCTGAGATTGCTGCAGCTGTTCTGCCATTCGCTGTATCAAGTTCTAGAGAAGCCAGGCTGTTGAGGTTCGATTGAAGGAGAAATGAATTTTGACAGTAGCTGTCCAAAGGCCAATAGTTACTTGTCTTTTACATCTTAATTATTTCAAACTATTCTCCCTCTTTATTCCCTTTTCTGGAAAGCCTTTCAGTGAAAGAACTCAGCTTAATAAAATTCTCCTCTGCCCAGTACGATATGTAGATAGTTAAGAAGTGTTCTTGGAATTTTTATGGTGCTGAAGGTGATGATCATACATTGTTTCATTGATTGAACACCTGCCAAGGGTCTGGCATTGGATATATAGGACACAAAAGGAAGATGACCATAGTCCCGGTCCTTATTGAGTTGGTGATCTAGTAGGAGACCAGACAAGGAAACAGTGTGATACAGGCTGTGATGGGGAAAGGTGCAGAATCATGTGGGAGCCCCTCACTCAGACCCAGGGTCAGGAAAGGCTTCCTGGAAAAGGGACCTGACAGCCTTGTGTGTTCCAGGGAAAGGAGGAAATGAACTCAGGGAGAATAGCTTGTAACTTCCACAGAAAATAGGGAGTGTGGGAAGGAGAAGAGTTAACCAAAGGACCCACTACAGGGTGGACAGATTGGAGCAGGTCAAGACTGGAGGCAGAGACACCAGCTGAAATAATCAAGGTGTAAAAGACAAGTAACTAATGTTCTTAGGACTGTCAAAATTCACTTCTCCTTCAATCCTCTAACACCAACATCCTGGCCTCTCTAAAACTGATACAACTATTTGAAGAGGAAAGAAAAATCCTAGTAGAAAGATAACGTGCAAAAACATTTTTTTCTATTATTTATGCAAATAGCCCTTCAAAATCATGTACCTAAGTGGGCCATCATTTGGGGGGGGCAGGAATAAACATGTGCAAGGTGTATTCTCCAAGTGCATGAAGTAAGAGCTTCTCCATAACCTGTGGCTCTGTGTTTTGTGCATTCTAGATTGGGAGTGACTGGAGCTCAAAGGGTATGATATGGAGTAGTTTATTCTTTTAGCTTGGCTTACTATGTTTCCAGGTTCAACTATATATATTGATAAATCCCACGTATGTATTCAAAGACTCCTCCTAAAGTCTAGAACCTCTATTTCAGCAGTCCCTGGGACACTTCCAACATAATGTTAAGAGCTAATAAGGGGCTGGAGAAGTGGCTCAATGGTTATAGCCCATGTCTGGCATGCATGAGGATGCCGGTACAAACTCCAGCACCACATATACAATGAAGTATTGGAGCAATGAAAGCCACATGAAAAACAAAATAAGGGGCTAGAGCAGTGGCCTGGTTGTTACGCGCTTGTCCTGCATGCACAAGTACACAGGTTCAAACCCTAGCACCCACGTACACAGCTAAGTGTCAGAGCAACGAAGGCCATGTGAAAAAACTCAATAAAAATTAATTCTCTCTGTCTCCCTCTCTCACTGTCCTTCTATCTTTAAAAAAAAAAATGAAATAAAATTAAATTGATTCTTTAAAAATAAGTAAAAGAGCTAATAGAAACAGCCAACAAGTACTTGTGGCCAGGGGTGTGCTAAGAGCCTTGCAGTTTCTTCCTAATTTAAGCTTTCCAACAGTGCATAGAAGTTACAGATGGGAAATACAAGGCTTAGAGAATCACACCTTTGGTAAGTGGCAGGACCAAGTCTGGAATACATGGCTGTACATAGTTAAATAGTACTCACAGACCCTTCCATTTAGGGTTATACAAAGTGGAAGTCATCCCACACTCCTGCCCCCAAACTTCAGTCTCAACCTTAAATCAGTGCAGTCCACAGTCCACTCTCCCATCCTCCTTCAGGTCTAGTAATCACTCAACTTCATGCGGGCTGCCATCATTGCTTGCTTACCAGGCAATCCTTGTTTGTTTTTGTTTTGTTTCCTGCCTTTTCTTGCAGTAGGAGAGAAACACTGCTAGAAACAAGTGACCATTTGCTTCACATATGCTCCTTTTTGTTTATTTTCTACTGCACCTGCCTTGGGTAAAAAAGACAGGGCTTGGATGAGTGCACTTTAGTTTGGAGTAAGCATAGGGTTTTTCATCATGGACACTCGTCACATCTCTGTAATAATGTCTCATTTTTCTCTCTCTGTCTTTCTCTCATTTTCTAGGAATGTTTACCCTTGCGGAAGTTGCCTCACTTAATGACATTCAGCCAACTTACCGAATCCTGAAGCCATGGTGGGACGTATTTATGGATTACCTGGCTGTTGTAATGTTGATGGTGGCCATCTTTGCAGGAACCATGCAACTTACCAAAGATCAGGTGGTCTGCTTGCCAGTATTGCCATCTCCTGTAAATTCAAAGGCACATATACCACCAGGAAATACTGACATCACCACCGAAATCCCGAAGATGGAAACAGCCACTAACCAAGACCAAGATGGGCAGATGACAAGCGACATTTCCTTTGGCACATCCGCTGTGACACCTGACATACCTCTCAGAGCCACGTATCCTCATACAGATTCCACAGTTCCAAATCAGGAGGCAAAGAAAGAGAAAAGAGATCCAACAGGCCGGAAAACAAACTTGGATTTTCAGCAATATGTATTTATTAATCAAATGTGTTACCATCTGGCCCTTCCTTGGTATTCTAAGTACTTTCCATACCTTGCTCTTATACATACTATTATTCTCATGGTCAGTAGCAACTTTTGGTTCAAGTACCCCAAAACATGCTCAAAAGTAGAGCACTTTGTTTCAATTCTAGGAAAGTGCTTTGAATCTCCTTGGACTACTAAAGCGCTGTCTGAGACAGCCTGTGAAGACTCAGAGGAAAACAAGCAGAGGATAACAGGGGCCCAGACTCTACCAAAGCACGTGTCCACCAGCAGTGATGAAGGGAGCCCCAGCGCCAGCACCCCAATGATCAACAAAACTGGCTTCAAATTCTCAGCCGAGAAACCTGTGATTGAAGTTCCCAGCATGACCATCCTGGATAAAAAAGACGGGGAACAGGCAAAAGCCCTGTTTGAGAAAGTGAGGAAATTCCGTGCCCATGTCGAAGACAGTGACTTGATCTATAAACTCTATGTGGTCCAAACAGTTATCAAAACGGCCAAGTTCATTTTTATTCTCTGCTATACTGCAAACTTTGTCAACGCAATCAGCTTTGAGCATGTCTGCAAGCCAAAAGTTGAGCATTTGACTGGTTATGAGGTATTCGAGTGCACCCACAATATGGCTTACATGTTGAAAAAGCTTCTCATCAGTTATATATCCATTATTTGTGTTTATGGTTTTATCTGCCTCTATACTCTCTTCTGGTTATTCAGGATACCTTTGAAGGAATATTCTTTTGAAAAAGTTAGAGAAGAGAGCAGTTTCAGTGACATTCCAGATGTCAAAAATGATTTTGCGTTCCTTCTGCACATGGTAGACCAGTATGACCAGCTCTATTCTAAGCGTTTTGGTGTGTTCTTGTCTGAAGTCAGCGAGAACAAACTGAGGGAAATTAGTTTGAACCACGAGTGGACATTTGAGAAGCTCAGGCAGCACGTGTCCCGCAACGCCCAGGACAAGCAGGAGCTCCACTTGTTCATGCTGTCCGGTGTGCCTGATGCCGTCTTCGACCTCACAGACCTGGACGTGCTAAAACTTGAACTGATTCCAGAAGCTAAAATCCCTGCTAAGATTTCTCAAATGACCAACCTCCAAGAGCTCCATCTCTGCCACTGCCCTGCAAAAGTCGAACAGACTGCTTTTAGCTTTCTCCGCGATCACTTGAGATGCCTTCACGTGAAGTTCACCGATGTGGCTGAAATTCCTGCCTGGGTGTATTTGCTCAAAAACCTTCGTGAGTTGTACTTGATAGGCAATTTGAACTCGGAAAACAACAAGATGATAGGACTCGAATCTCTCCGAGAGTTGAGGCACCTTAAGATTCTCCACGTGAAGAGCAATTTGACCAAAGTTCCCTCCAACATTACAGATGTGGCTCCACATCTTACTAAGTTAGTCATTCATAATGACGGCACTAAACTCTTGGTACTGAACAGCCTTAAGAAAATGATGAATGTCGCCGAGCTGGAACTCCAGAACTGTGAACTAGAGAGAATTCCACATGCTATTTTCAGCCTCTCTAATTTACAGGAACTGGATTTAAAGTCAAATAACATACGCACAATCGAGGAGATCATCAGTTTCCAGCATTTAAAACGACTGACTTGTTTAAAACTATGGCATAATAAAATTGTTACCATTCCTTCCTCCATTACCCATGTCAAAAACTTGGAGTCACTTTATTTCTCCAACAACAAGCTCGAGTCTTTACCAGTGGCAGTATTTAGTTTACAGAAACTCAGATGCTTAGATGTAAGCTACAACAGCATTTCAATGATTCCCATAGAAATAGGATTGCTTCAGAACCTGCAGCATTTGCATATCACTGGGAACAAAGTGGACGTTCTGCCAAAACAGTTGTTTAAATGTGTGAAGTTGAGGACTTTGAATCTAGGGCAGAACTGCATCACCTCCCTCCCAGAAAAAATTGGTCAACTCTCTCAGCTCACTCAGCTGGAGCTGAAGGGGAACTGCTTGGACCGTCTGCCAGCCCAGCTGGGCCAGTGTCGAATGCTCAAGAAAAGTGGGCTTGCTGTGGAAGATCACCTTTTTGACACTCTGCCACTAGAAGTCAAAGAAGCATTGAATCAAGACATAAATGTTCCCTTTGCAAATGGGATTTAAACTGAGATGATACATGCACATCCATGTGCAGGAACAACTTCCTAGATTGCAAATGCTTATGTACAAGTTATTGCAAGATAATGCATTTTAGGAGTAGATTCATCTTTTAAAATAAAACACAGAGAGGGTGCATAGAAGGCTGATAGAAGACGTAATTGAATGTTCAATGTTTGTAGTGTTTTAAGTCATTCATTTCCAAATCTTTTCTTTTCTTTCTTTCTTTAAATTTTTTCTTCTGGGGAAAGGGAAGGAAAAATTATAATCGCTAATCTTGATTCTTTTTAAATTGTTTGTAACTTGGATGCTGCCGCTACTGAATGTTTACAAATTGCTTGCCTGCTAAAGTAAATGATTAAATTGACTTTTTCTTACTATACCATCTTTTTTGAGGTGTTGTGATTTATTTTGCTTATCTGATGCAATACTATTTTAACTCAGATCCCTGAAGACTCATCAGGTCCAAACCTATTAATTTATATTTGCTGAAATGTTGATTTATTTGGTGTCTTATTTAAATAGCACCTCAGATAAGCATTTCTTTTAATATTTGCTGAATGCTGTTACTTCTGAGAGCCCCCCTATAGATTTTACCCTCCTGAATTCCTGGGATATAGTAAAGGGTAGATTGTTGGTTGAGAGTTTTTGTTTTTCTTAAAAATAAGTAATAACAAAAATTAAAATAACACATCCTTTAATAGTAGCTTTTTTCCCGATAGACTGGAGTTCTGATTATATGCGACAGTTTTGTACTGGTACTACAGTATTACTAATAAATAGAAAATGTTTTTTAAAAATATATATTTACAGTCATAATAACTTTAGTGACTTAGTGATTCACAACTTTTCAATATGACCATTTAAAAGATAACACAAAATTATAAAGTATCTGGGGGCTGGAGCTGTGGCTCGGTGGTTACGGTGCTTGCCCGGTATTCGAAAGTACACAGGTACAAACCCCAGCACCCACGTACACAACTAAGTGTCAGAGCAACAAAAGCCATGTGAAAAACTCAATAAAAATTGATTCTGTCTCTCTCTCTCACTGTCCTTCTCTCTTTAAAAAAAAAAAGTATCACTTAATTCCTTACACTTTTCATGGTAATAGTGGTTAAGAAAAAACATAGGTCCCGTATTTCATTTAGTTGGAACACTCTTGACTTTTCCTATCATCTTAGTGACAACCCTTATTTCCTGTGTTTGTCTAGAGCTAGGAGGGGTCATGTCCAGGGAAATTCTGGCAGAATACACTTTTTAGATTATTGTTTTCCTATTTTACCTAGCTTACAAAGTGTCTATACCAATCTCAAAAATAAATAATTTAATAAAAAATTCCTAAACCCATTTAGGTTTTTGTTGGCAAGTGTTTTCACGGGTCTTCCCCAGGAGAGAACTGTTTGGTGCTCTGAGTAGCAAAGCAGTATCCTCTCTACGCTGAACTTCACCCAGTGAAACACTGGGCATCCTCTTGTCCCTAAGCACAGCGTGAAGGATTATGCACAGACTGTGGAAAGTTGTACTCATTTCGTTGCTTTCCTCCCTAAAATTAAATTCTGGGGGTCTCATGGAGCCATTGGAGGTAAATTTTAGCTTGCTGGAAAACTTGCAAATACTTTTAAGAAGTACTGTCACTAACAGGAAAAGCTGCAGCCACTGTCACTGAATTAGGAACTGATCCCAGCTCCCACATTCTGGCCATTCCTCTCTATCACTAAAAGACTTGAGGTAGGAGACCACCTTATAAAAGCCCAAGGATGAAAAATCAGAAGACAATGGTGAATTTCTGATTTAAATAAATATATTATCTCCCACATATACATCTTCCATTTCTCTCAGCATTCATTAATGTATTCACTAGTGTTGATTATGCACCAGCATCGTGCCTAACCAGTGCAAGGAATTGGGAATTCAGTACTAGAATACGTCATGGGCCCTGGCTACATAGAGATTTCTAGCCAGATGGGGGCATAATGTTAATATGCAAGTGATGGAAATGCGTAATTACAGTTGTGATACAGAAGGTGAACAGAATGGAGAATGGCAGCAATGAGGACAACAAGGAGCTTCAGGGACACTCGCACTTCACAAACTGCCTATGAATCCTCCTGGACATTTGCTTCCCACCCGCCACATGGCACTGTTCTCCCTGATGAACAGTAGCCACCACCTGAAATTGTTACAGCATGTTTAGATGCTGTGACATCTTAGTTGTGAGGTCAACAGATATCATGATCTTTGTTTCTACGGTTGAAAAAATTTAGATTTTTTTTTTGTTTGTTTGGTTTTTGGGTTTTGGTAGTACTGGGGATTGAAACCAGGAGCACTCTACCATTGAGTTACAACCCCAACCCTTTTTTATTTTGAGACCCGATTTCAGTTACTTTCCCAGGCTGGTCTCGAACTTAAGATCTTCCTGTCTCATCCTCGTAGTCTCTGGAATTACAGGTATGTGCC
Organism: Aplodontia rufa; assembly: GCA_004027875.1. Lineage (NCBI taxonomy): Eukaryota > Metazoa > Chordata > Mammalia > Rodentia > Aplodontiidae > Aplodontia > Aplodontia rufa. The sequence continues at coordinate 89,250 of PVKS010001954.1, forward strand.
ATCACTCCCTGCCATAAATTTTTGTGACAGGGAGAGGAGTGTGACTCAGTGGCATGCATATGCTTAGCATGCATAATGCCCCAGGTTCAGTCCCTCAGCACCAAATAAATCAAACATTTTATTACAGCTTGATTGTCATACAAAAAGCTCTACATATTGAAAATGTATACCTCTTGGAGAGTTGTCTTTCTTAAAACAAGACTTTTGAGTTTTTTATTTTGGTTCGTTTGGAACTAGGAATTGAACCCCAGGCCTCCCATATGCTCAGCAAGTACTTTAGCACTAAGATACAGCCCCAGCCCTTTTTTAAAAATTTATTTTGAGAGGGTCTCACTAAATTGCCCAGGCTGGCATCAAACTTGTAATCCTCCTCCCTCAGCCTCCTAAATTGCTGGGTTTACAGGCATGTGCCGTCTCACCTGCTGAGCATATGGTTGTTTTGTAGAGTTTTTTATTTGTTTTGTTTTTTGTGGCATGGGGGAATGAAACCCAGGAAAATTCATCCTCTGAGCTACATCCCTACCCCTTTTTTAAATATTTATTTTGAGACAGGGTGTCACGAAGTTACCCAGACTGACCTGGAACTTGGCATTCCTCCTGCCTCAGCCTCCTGAGTAGCTGGAATTGCAGGCATCGTGTGGGACGAACATGCTGCCTTTGAAGGGTAGAAGTGGCAAGAGGCCATGGCTCATCTTGCTTTTCAGAGAAGAATTATTCTACAGGGGCTAGAATCTAAAATACTCCTAAAGCTTGGCCACTGGCAGTTCTCTCCCAGGCAACCTGTTTCCTAATTAGTAATTAGGGTTCAGTCACTTAAAACTGATTAGCATTAGATGCCTCCAAATAATATCAAGGGGTACCTTTCCTCTTACCCAGTTTCTATTAGCCCTTCGTCGTGTCCTTGAATTCTGAAGAGTTAATAGTCAATTGATTTAAAAGCCACATTCCACACCACTGTTCCACTGTTCTCAGGTAGCAATGTCTAAAAGAGCTTTCCTGAATGCGGATTCATTTAACAGACTTGAAATACACTGGGTCTTGGAGTCTCAGCACATAACAGATGAGGGATTTGCGGGCCTATTTTGTCAACCCATGGGTTATGAAATTATGTTGGTGTCATATGCATCAGACATGGGGTGATAGCAGTTAGAATGTTTAAATTTTGGTTTAACAGTATTTTCATATCTTTCTCCAAAGCACCTATTTGAATAAAATTATTTTAAAGTAAATATTCATGTTTTGATGAGTTCCGTGCAGTCTGAGAGAACCTAGTTTTCTTGTGGCCCCTTTAACATTTATTCCAGCTTTCTTCAGTTGGCTTGGCAGAGAAGATTGGCTTTCTTAAGGGTTCAGAAAGACGAGCGGAAATTATTACAGGGACTCCATTCTTAGTAGTGGAGATTTAGCAATTTAATAATGGATAAAGAATTCATTCTGTATAACTCCTGGCCAGTGAGTTCTGACCATTTGACATTTTTCTATGTATAAAAGAGAGTCTTCTATTTTATAAATATGTCTAGTACTTTCTCTTACTGTCTCCCATGGTCTGTACATCAACCAGGAACAAACTCTTCAAGTTGCTAGTGGCAGCAAACTCCAAAATGCCCTTGAGACCAACGCCCAACACTTGTTTCCATTCACCTGGCTGAGTAAAAGCCAGAGTGCTGTCCTCTTGCAAAGATTTCTGGCAGTGATTACGTCAGTAATTCTTTCCAATAAAATGGTCCCTTTATTAACTGAATCCGCAAACAAAGGCTGTGGTTAACAAAAAGCCCCTTTCATGAAAAGAAGGGGAAAAAAGAACAAACCCCTGGAAACAAGTTTTCAGATGTCCTCTAACTTATGACTATGACACAGAGTGGCCCCATCTGGTCTTGACCAGCTGTGGCTCTTCTAGGTCACAGGGTGATGTTTGCTGAGGACAGGGAGAAGTGGAAGCAAGGGCAGAAGAGCAGCAGGCACTTCTCAAGTCTGGCCAAGAGTGGGAACAGGGGTCATGCTACTGTGATGTGGAATGAGTCACTTTACTCACAGATCTTAAAACTCAAAAACTATCTGTTCTTTCTTCAGTGTTTGGGTTTTTATTTGTTTTGTTGTTGTTTATGTTTTGGGTGCTGGGGATCTTTCCCAAGGCCTTGTGCCTACTAGGCAAGTGCTATACCACTGAGTTACACCCCAAAGCACCTTCAGCTTTGGAAACACAGTGTGTATCACCTATCCCAGATAAAGATCACCTTTCTTTTGGAAATCCATGAGAAACTTGGAGTCATTCCTGGAAAGTTTCCCATCCACCCCTTCCACTGCTGTGGGATCTGATGGTAGAAATTGTCCAATCCCTGCCTGCTGCCACTGTGAGCCATCCCTCTGTGTTACTCCTGAGTTCAGCTCTGGAGCGAGAGTGCCTAGACCTGAATCCTGCCCCTGCCCCAGCTGCATGACCGTGACAAAGCGACTTAATTTCTCACAACAGTTTCTTCTTTACGAGTGGGAATTCTGCCACACGGTAGTACAATTTGGGTTCGGATTTGGGGTTTGTGTGTGTGTGAGAGTCAATAAGATGAATCTTTGAAGGTAATATGTCTGGTTAACGGTAAATACTTAGTAATACTTTTATTACTTTTATCCCTAACTCTAGAGCTGTGAGCCTTCCTAAAATGTGTTCTTTCACAGTGGTGGAACTTTCAGTGAACATCTAAAACACAGAATAATTTTTTTAACAGATCAAGGAGATTTATTGAAATAGTTGCAGGGATACACTTTCCAAGTGGAAAATGCAAATTCTGCCTAGGATAAAGATCCCCTGGTTATAATTGAGTCAGCTAGAGAGGTGACTTGCTTTACCTGCAGGCAGGCTCTTGTAGGGAAATTTTAACATGAGGGTGGTGGGTGGTCACAGTGAGTTTGGAGATGTCGCATATTGTGGCTGATGCCTCAGGGAGGAGAGGGTGAAAGGGGTGTTAGTGGGGACAGAAATGACATAGAGAATAAAGGAGTGTGGAGAGGTAAGGTGGGCATTAAAACAAATGGGGGCCTTGAGTTTGATTAGGATGTTCTTGCTAAGAAGAGAGTTGGTCCCCTACATGTGAGTGGGGACTACCATTTAGGCAGCCAAAACCAAAAATATTTTAGTCTGGGGTGGGGGGATCTCATTCTTGAAGGTCCCCATTTTCTGTCTGCCTACAGATTATCTCCTAGCCTCAACATCTCCTCTGAAGAGGCCCCTGACTGTGTTTGGGGGAAAAGGGCAATGACCGTTCTGGCTTCTTCATGCTGACAGTGGGATGTTGGCTGTGGCAGTCATGGAAACTCTTTACAGAGTCTATCTGGGTGGGGCCTTGGTAGAATTTGGGAGGCAGCTGCATGGAGGGTCATATTTTCATGACCACCTCACACTTGATGGACTCTAGGAATCTCATGCATCAGGACAGTCCAGAGGTCCATGATGGTGTCGGTTGGCAGGTGACTGGACATGGTGTACACAGGGGAGGGATTATGGTAGAACAATAAACAGTGCAACAAAACATTATTTTCTGCAAGCAGGGAGTACAAAACAATCAGTGTTATCAGCCAGCTTTTGAAGACCATGAAGATAGTAATTTACTAAAGCTTAGGTGTGGTCTGACATGTCATTTACTTGTGAGTGGAGGCTATTCATGGCTTTAGAAATCTTAGAAGAGTTGCTAGGAACAGATTTAATTTTTATAATGGTATAGGTGTTCCCTTAAGTTGGGGATGCCATCTGATTTCTGTAAGGTAGCTTAACTATTAGAACTAAATAATCATACCAGTGAAAAACAGATTGAGTTTACCCACATATGAGGTTAGGGAAATTTGTGGATCTCAAACTGACTTAGAACAAACTTGTGACTCTGGTAGTGTCTTCTGTAACCCTTTCTTTATAATCTTCCAGTTTTATTTTCCTATGGGAGCAATTACACAAGTGTACATTTTGAGTTCAGTGTCTTTTATTTTAAATGCCCGTGTATGGCTGTGCTTTGGTTATAACTCTCCTGCCAGGTGTTTAAGACCAAGTTAGTCAAAACTAACTTTTTTGCCTACTTCTAGGTCATCTGAGATTCCTCAGGAGGCCACTGTCAGGGACTTGTGAGAGCCTCTTGGCTCCTTTAGCCTTCTTCTACCAGTGTTTGGTGCCATCTGCCAGAATGGGTCAGGGTCTTGCTGACCACAAGTGGCTTCCCTTGGAAGCATTAGGGACATTTCCCTTTCCAGTGACCATCCTCTTTGCAGACTGTGTACCAGGTGGCTAGAGAAGTCCCATTTTCCCCTGAGTTTTGGCTGACCAAACACAGTAAGGGCCAAAATATTGATTTTTCCTTAACCCTTTAACTTCCTTAACTTTGGTATGCTGGTTTTGGTATTAAACATCCCGCAGGCCAGTTTCATCAGACTTAAAGCAGGAGTGCTGGGCCTTAATTTTAATGTGTATAGTTTTATAATTACCCTTTTTGTTCAATTAGGATCAGTAATAGTGCTTGAAGTTAGTCTGATATCTTTTCTGTCCTGTAGGTGATGGTGTGTCTTAACTCAGGTTTGTCTGTTAGAAGCAATAGTTTTAAATTTTTACAAGGAAAATACAACAAGGAATTACCAAGAGTAAATAGACTTAATTTTACTCTGGAACCGTAAGGTGAGAGACTGAGTCTTAGCTCAGGCAAGGTCAGCTCTTGACAAATATTAAATATTTTTTTCTGAAGCTGATCAAAGCAAACAGATACAAGTCAGGCTTTTAAATGGCAGTGTGTCCCTTCTGTCAGATACAATAAACCTTCATAAGCTTTCATTCACACACAAACTTCCGCAACTTATTAGACACTCTATACTTTCTCATCCAGAAACATTTTTTCATTCTAATTTCTATACCAAAGTATATTTCCATACCTTTTATACCTCTTTCCTACTTGCTGACCCTTTCTGAAATCTGCATTCTGACACACTCCTTATAATGTCTGCATTTTTTTCAGTTAACCCTTCTAATTTACAGTACTTTAATTGAAATCGCTGAAAACTTTTGTACTCGTTATGTACAGAATTACACATGTTAGAATTTTAACTCTTAGTGATCTTGCTTTTGGTGAAGATCCAGAAACAAAGCAATCTTAAACTCCTTTTACCATTTTAGTTACGCTTTCGGAGATCCTCAGGGAATCCCTGTAAATGTAACACAGACTGTGGCTGGGTGGGTTCTGTTTTGTAAATTTAAGGAATGAAATCCATGGACACAGGATCAGACAGAGCAAAATAACAGGATTTAGAGTAACAGAAAGGAAGCAGAACTCCCAAAAAGGAAGGAGTCCCAAGAGAGGGATCCCTTGAAGGACCTGAGACACTAGGTTCCAAGAAGGGCCCAGTCTGTAAACTTCAAGTCTGTGACTTTCCGTGTAAAGGAGCCTGTATACGTCAAAACAGTGAGCAGGGGGTTTGCTGCCAGACTGAGTGGCCTTTGACAGTCTTCCATATCCATCAGTTTCCTTGTTCTTTTTTCTGCACCAGGGATTGAACCCAGGGGTGCTTAACCACTGAGCCATATCCCCATCCTCTCCCCCTCTGATTAAAAAAAAATTAAATTTTGATACAGGGAGCTGGAGCAGTGGCTCAGTGGTTGGAGCACTTGCCTGGCATGCACTTGCCTGGCTCAAACCCCAGCACCACATTAAAACTACGTGTTGAAAAAAAAAATACGTGTTGGAGAAACAGGCCAGATGAAAAATTACATAAAAATGGTTTAAAAATTAAATTTTCAGACACGGTCTCACTAAATTGCTGATGCTGACTTTGCATTCAGGATCCTCCTGCCTCAGCCTCAGGATCTTCAGGGATTTCCAGAATAAAAATTTTAAAAAATTTTCCAGCCTTACTGGCAACTTGATGTGGCCACATGATTGAATTCTAGCAAAATAAGTGGGAATGGAAGAGCAATGTGCTGTTTCTGGCTTGGACTCTTCCAGGGAAGGGCATGCTGCCTCCTTGCCCCACTTCTGCTGCTTAAACTGCAGAATAGGAATGGGTCCAATTTAGACTGTGCAAAGCAGAGCAGCAAACTAGACAGGTTACAGCATTACAACAGTAGTCCTGACAACTTCCAGGAGCAGCGTTACACAAAGGAGAAATAAACCTCTCTCTCCCTTGTTTAAGACTCTTAAATAAGAGCTGTGGTGCATGCAACAAGTACTAAAGACCTCCTGCCTGAAGCAGGAGTTTCACAAGTTCAAAGTCAGCCTCAGCAACTTAGTGAGGCCTGTCTCAAAAAAGGCCTGGGGAGGTATCCCTCTACTAGACCCTCCTACCCTGGGTTCAAAAATAGCTGTGCATGGACAGCAACAGCAGGAGCATCACTTGGGAATTTGTTAGAAATGCACAATCTCAGGGCTGGAGCGATGGCTCGTAGGTTGCAGCACTTGCCTGGCAAGCACAAGTACAGGAGTTCAAACCCCAGCACCACGTACACAACGAAATCTTGGAGCAACGAAAGCCACACAAAAAACTGAATAAAATTAATTCTCTCCTTCTCTCTCTCTCTCTCTCTCACTGTCCCTCTCTCTTTAAAAAAAAAAAAAAGAAAGAAATCCACACTCTCAGATCCCTCCTCAGATTCATTGAATCTAAATCTATATTGTAGCAAAATGATATCCAAGTGCTTTAAAGGCATATTAAAGTTTGAGAAGTATTGAAAAAATTAATACATCTCTCAAGAATGAATCAGCTAGGAAGAGGATGGTGCTGACTGGTTTCCACCACCACTAGGTTTGCTGCTATCATCAGCCAGCCTACTCGTAGACTCTGCTTGGAGAGAAATTTGGTATTTGGCTGGTGCTTGTGGCTTACACCAATTCCCCCCTCCCACATTTACTCCTTTCTGTTGGCAGCATGCGGTTCATATCACCATGGCAACTATAGGAAAGATGGGTGGTAGACAGCTGCTGTGGGCTACTTGCCAAGGTGGTGGCAGGCTATGTCATCCTCCCAGAAGTGTGAGGTCTGAAAGGTCCTATAACTGCACCAGCCGCTTATGCACGTGTGCTGTACCCTTTATCCAATGACACTGTCCACAAGCCCTGGTAGTTAACTGCCCCATTCCTTGTTTAACCTTCAGACTGGGTCTGGGTTAGCAGCAAAAGCTCAGCCAACCATGGAATAGCCTGCCCATTTTGAGCCTTTTCAGAATGCTCCTGGGAAACTGCCAGACTGTTCAACATGAAATGTGGCAGGTGTAATATCAGGGTAAGACCTGCTCAAAGGGATCATATAGGAGTTAAACTGTGCTGTATAGATAATATAAAGAAAGGTATTTTTGCCAAGTGTGATGGTGGTTAGTTGCAATCCCAGTGACTCGGGAGGCTGAGGAAAGAGGGTATGAAGTTTGAGGCCAGCCTCAGTAACTTAGGCCCAAAGCAACTTAGAGCTTGTCTTAAAATATAAAAATATAAAAAGACTGGGGATGTGGCTCATTGTTTAAACAAGTGTCCTTGGATTCATTCACTAAAAACATCGTGTGTGTGTGTGTGTGTGTGTGTGTGTGTATTTCTTTTTGCCACTGAAAAACTTTAATAACCACATAATTCAGCACTTTGAAGTGAGGCACTCCCTGGATGGAAACGTCTTCAAGATGCATTTCCAAAGCTTTAACCCAGATTTTTCCTACTGCTTAGACCTACTGACTATCTGGCTTTGGTTATAGTGGAAACATCTGGTGACCATCCTAATGATAACCTTTAATCTTCTTGACAATGGTGCTCATCATCTCCTCTTCCTTGGGATATTGTGAAGATAATGTCAGCATAGTGCCTACCACTCCCTGTAGATAAACCATGCATAATGACAGTTTGCTATTAATTTATTATCATAGTAGGCAGGAAGTTCAGTTAAAGACAGCTTGTTCATCTTCATTTGAGAAGTAGATGACACATATTCAAGCCCACACCTTCCACTTATCAGTCGTAGGTAACTATTATTCTGTAAGGGATTATGTACTTTCAGGCTTCTATTTCTGAAGGAGGAAGAAGGCATCAGTAAGTGGATTGGACAATGTAAGTAGCAATAGCTCCCACTCTATGCCAGATGGGCGCTTGACTTGCTCATCACAGCAGATCAGGGAATGGTGAATTGTCCCTGTTTTACAGATGAAGAAACTGTGAGGTTAGACAATCTGTCCAAGGTCACCCTTCTGGCAGGGGAGGAATGCTACTAAATCAGGCACCAGAGCTTGTATTCTCCCATGCAGCTACACAGTGGGTGACTGGTGTTTGTCAGCAATTCCAAAAGATGTTTTGAAATCAGTGTTGACATCTAGTTATATAAATATGCCCCAAGCTAGGATTTTCCTTCATTCTTTAGCATTAGAAGTTTTTGATGTGTCTCAGCATCTGTCCTTAGTGTTACAACTTGTTTCCTCAGTTGGGCTGTTGACAGTCATGAAAGGGCAATCCACCCCAGGTAATGTAATTATTTTCCCTTGCTAAATGTTAAAAGCATGACCATCTTTACTCATGGTCACTTACTCCGAAATGAGAAAGCTCTGTCTCAGCTATTTGATGCAGAGTCCATGTGGTACAGAGTGACATTCAGCAGATCCAGAAAGGTGGGTACAGGAAAACACTAACATTTGCTGTGCCCTCCGGGCAGATGTGACTTTTCTTTCTAGCTTGGCATTTCAAACACCGATTCTCAGGCTGTTACCAACCCAGGCAGCACCAGGCGCCTGCATTGTCCTGACCTTTATTTTCACTGGATCTCTTTTTTTTTCTATCAATGGTCACTGTACTCCACCATCTGGGCTAAGACAAGAAATCAGATATTTGTGGTCTATGGGGAGGAAGGACCCAGTTTTTACACAGAAGGAACTGTTTACGATAGAGAAAGAAGGAAGAGAATTGAGGGAACTAACGTTCCCACCTCTACTGGAACAAATGTAACCCCTCCAGATTTACATTTCAAAGCCTCCAGAATGTTTGATTTTTTTTTGTTTGTGTGTCTGTGTTGTTTGTTTTGTTTTTGACCTTTCTTCTTATCTTACCCACTACAATTTGTTCTAATACTTCTTAAATGAGCTCAGTTTGAACGCAGCTCAATGATAAAGTACTTGACTAGCATTCAAGAGGACCTGGTTCAATCCCTAGCACCAGGAAAAAAAATAATAAACTATAACAAAACTCATTTTGGTAAGTGAATTTTAACCAAATAATGAATTGTCATTTGAGACAGTGTGTGTGTGCATGTGATAGTGTCAACCCTTTTTAAAACTAAGAAAACCTTTTGCAAGATAATACAACTCGTATACAGTCAGTATGACCAGGAAAATCTTCTCATTCACCAGGACTAAAATTAGAATCAGTGGTGACCTAGAAAGTCTGCCGACAGAGGAATAAGAAGAAACTCAGAGGAAGCCAGGAAAGGGGTGGGAATGTTTGAAAATATTGTAAACAGTTATTCTGTTATTTACAGAATAAAATTAGCCTGATGACACATTCTAAGTACAGCCTCAGTTCTTCCACCAACCGGCCAGAGCTAAAGACACAGCAAATAATACATGTGTTGGGTTGCAATAAACCGGGAACGCTTGCACTTGCTTTTTAGAAGATTACAAGAAACAACAAGTTAACTGTACTCATAGTGAATTCTTTTTGCTACAATCCTCCTAATTGTATGAAGTTAAATTAATTTTCTTGGCCTAAGACTTAACTCTTTGTAAATAAACAGAGCCTCCTGCCAGCAGCTTAACCACCTGCCCTGTCATTGAAACTGAGAAGCTGCACAGTACAGTAGCTAGGGCTTAAGCTACTGGAACTGCCTCCCGGAAGGCAGATTACTTAACATGGGTATGATTTGCTTTCTCGTCTGTGAAATGGGGTTATTGATAGCCTCACCTGTAGCATAGTTGTGTTGATTAAATTGACCAACACATATGAAATCTTTAAGACAATACTGAGCACTTTGAATGTTTAATACGTGTAATCATCTTTATTTCTAGTGTTTCTGAAAGTTTGGGGAGATGTGTCCATTAGCAAAAATACAAATAAAACCTGAGAAACATGACTATTCAAATGTAAGTTTATAGTAGAGCTAAGGAATTGGACACTGCCCAGTAAGAATTAATTTTGCTTTTCTCTCATTTCAAAAGACACCAAGGACAAGTGACTAGAGACAATGTTACACAAGAAGTTCTTCATCCATTTATTAATTTGTTTATTTTGCTTAGCAAATCAGGGCAATCAGGCATTGTAATGTTAAGAACCCTCTTTGGTTGGTTATGATAGTTCCTAAGTAGTTCTCTAAACTTGGGTCAGACCCAATGATCCATCTGGCAAAAAGTTCCACTTGCTGGAAGAGAGCTTTCAGATTTCTAAAGAATAGCTACAAAGAACTCTCTCTTGGGCTGAGCTTTTGGGTCCACAATAAGGTATGCTGTCTGCTTTAGTTGTGCAAGGGATGCAGAATTTGCTGTTGGGCTGACCAGCATTTTGGTGTTTTTTTTTTTTTTTAATACTAACACTGATTATTGGGATTGAAGTGTTCAAAATATCTATTCAAAAAGATAAAAATTCATGTATCTCTATGACCACAAATAGTTGGTAATTTACTTCTTTTGAAGAATTAATTTCAAATATAGATGCGCGCGCGCGCGTGTGTGTGTGTATGTGTGTGTGTGTGTGTGACTGCATAGTATTTGAAAAATACTAGATCCACAGAATCCCAAATTTACAGAACAGAAGATTAAGGAGTTGATCATTTTCAACATAAAAAAAAGATCTTTCCTTCTCTTCATCAGGGTGAGCTCCTCTGGAACACTGAAAAAAAAAAGGATTATTGGTGTTTGAGAAATGCACCTGTTGGTTGCTCTTCGGACAGGCTCACACTGAGCATCTTTGTCTGTTCCTCCATCCATTTACCAAAAGGGGGAGAAAAAGTAAATAGCACTTTTATAAACTAACACAACTCCTACAACATTTCTATTATGCTTTCAGCAAGTTCAGTCCCAATCATACACAAACATTAATGATTTGCTGAGATGTAAGGGGTTACCCAAGGACCTGTGAGATCTAAAAGGTTCAGCTCAATTTGATACATTTTAAAAATTATCAATGGGGTCTGGAGCAGTGGCTCAGTGGTTATGGTGCTTGCCTGGCATGTGTGAGGACATGAGTTAACCCCAGCATCACATACACAACAGAGTGTTGGAGCAACAAAAGCCATATTAAAACTAAATAAAATTGACTCTTTCTCTCTCTCACTGTCCCTCTCTCTTATTAAAAAAATATATATATAAACAGACCATGAGGTATACAAGGCTTAAATATAATAGACTTGCTATTTTATTATATGAAATATCAACCCTCTGTTCCATTCACTCTTCGTTCTAAAGACTGTCTGTAGAATTCAGTTGTACTGTCAAAGGGGTTGGGAATGGAGAAAGTGATGGGCAGAATCATTTAAGGAGACAAGTCTGCACAGTTCATTCATTTCTTTAAGAAATATTCACCGAGGGTGGGTACAGTTGGGCATACCTGTAACCCCAGCAGCTCAGCAGTCTGAGACAAAAGGATTACAAGTTCAAGGCCAGCCTCAGCAAATGAGTGAGGCCCTCAGCAACTTTGTAAGATCTTGTCTCAAAATTAAAAAGGCTGAGGATTTAGTCAGTGTTTTAAGTGCCCTTCGGTTAAATTCCCAGCACAAGAAGAAAAAAAGAAATATGCACTGAAAGGCAGGCTCTGTAGCACTCATCTCACTGGTTATCCCAGCAACTTGGGAGGCTGAGGCAAGAGGATTGCTTGACCTCAAGAGTTCAAGACCAGCCTGGGCAACATAGTGAGATCCTGTCTCCAAACACACACAAAAAAGTAAGGAAGTTAAGAAGGGAGGAAGCGAATAAAAAGAAATATTAATCGAGCTCCACATAAGCCAGGCAGTATGCTAAGTGCTGGGATAAATCAGAAGTACTTGATTTCATGCAGGGAAGGCCTCCATCCACTCTTTGTTTTCTGTTCTTGCCCCTCTACCCTCTGCTCCCAGTCCCCTGTCTCTTGACAGACACCACTCCACAAAGGTGTAATTTAGAACAGGAACACAATGCAAGCATCGAAGTTCCAGAGAACCCAAGGGTAGTAGCCTGGTGGAATTGGTCCCTAATCAGCTTTGATCTCTCCCCACTGCCCTTTTCTTCCTCTCGCCCCCTCCTCCCTTTCCTCTGCACCCCATGTGCTGGCACTGAAGGACACAGCTTGTATTTGTTTGCTTATTCTTATGTAGCATTCTAAGTGTTTTGGTATCTTTTTTTTCTTTTCTGATTACAAAAGTAATGTACATGTTCATTGTTACACAAAGGTCAAATATTACAGAAATCCATGTCCTTTGAAAACATGCCACTCTACCCTCAAAACTCTGTACCAACCTTTCTTTTAGCCCAGAGTAAAAAGCCAAGTCTTTAAATGTCTTCTGACCTACACACCCGCTCCCGGGCTCTCTGACCTTGTCCTCCCATTCTTCCTTTCTCTGGTGTGCTCTGGTCTCACATTACAGCCTGCCTGCACTTCAGGACTATTACAGTTTGAATGTGAGCAGTGCCAAAAGTTCATGTGTGACAATGCAGGACGGCTGAGGTGGGGTGATTGGGTTATAAGAGTAACTGGCAACTGAAGGCTGGTAGGGTGTGGCTGGAGAAGGTGGGTTGTTGGGGGTGTGCCTTTGGGGTATATATTTTGCATCTGCTGTGGAGTTTCTCTCTGCTTCCCAATCATCATTGGAGCCCCTTCCCTCTGCCACACTCTTCCACTATGATGTTCAGCTTCACCTTGAGCCCCAAAGAATGGAGCCAGGCTTCTATGGACTAAGACCTCTGAAACTGTGAGTTCCTAGATAAACTTTTCCTCCTAAAATTGTTCTTGTCAGGACTTTTAGTCACCGTAGCTAAAAAGCTGACTAAAACAAGGGCCTTTGCATCTGCCCATCCTTCTGACAGGAGTGCTCTTCAGGTATCTGCATGGTTTCTATCTGAGTCATCCCAGGCTGCCATGACCAAATATAGACCAGGTGTTTTGAACAACAAAAATCTGTTTCCTGACTGTTCTGGAGGATAGATGTTCAAGATTAAGTTTCTGACCAGTTTGGTTTCTGGTGAGGGCTCTCTTCCTGACCTGCAGTCAGCCACCTTCATTTCTTCTATTTGTTTTTGTTTTGTTGTTTCTTGGTTCTGAGGATTGTACTCACGGGCACTCTGCACAGAGCTACACATGCAGTCCTTTTTTTATTTTTATTTTGAGACATAGTCTTGCTAAGTAGCCAAGGCTGGTTGTCAATCTTGCCTCCCAAGTAACTGGGAATACAGGTGTGCACCACCTCACCCAGGGTCAGCCACCTTCTTACTGTTCCCACAAGTGAGTGCTGTGAGGGTGAGGGGAATAGGAGTGCTCTATGATTCTCTTCTTATAAGGACGCTAATCCTATCAGATCAAGTCCCCTTCCTTACCTCCTCCTTTAACCTTAATCACTTCCTTTGAGGCCCATCACAAAATATAAGCACTCTGGGGGCTCGCACTTCAAAATGTGAATTTGGGGAGGAACACAAGCAAAATCCATAGCATCTTCCTTCGAGCTTTTGTTTAAATATCACCTGCTCAGAGAGGCTCTCTCTGGTCTCTTAAAAGCATCAATTCATTATTTCTCAAAATGTTGTGGGCCAGCTGGGTTCACTGGGGTCTTTTGGTAGCTGGAACTGGATCAGAAGGAATACGATTGCCTCACTCCCACGGCTGCTTCGCTGATGCTGTTGGTGGGGTCTCTCTCTATTCCTAGGGTATCTGATTCTTTTAGAGTCCAGTCCTGGCTTCCTTACATAGCAACATGAATGTTTCAAAAGGGAAGACTGGACACTTTTAGGCCTCTCAGGATGTTCGCTGATGACCGGTTAGGAATCGCAGAATCTATTGCAAGAGAGTGTGGGTATATTTGTGTAATTTATCAGGGGCCGCAATTGTAACAACCTGCCACATCATCCTATTTAGAATTGCAAACCCCCCTCTCTTACTTTTCTGCATAGTTTTTATCTTTAGCTAGCAAACTATAACCTCTACACAAGTAGAAATACCTGGCTTTGTTCCCTGGTTTTTCTCCGTGGCCTTTAATAAAACCTGGCCTATGGGAGGTGCTTAGATCTGTTAAATGATTGAATACATTAATTTGAAAATGTTTTCCAGAATGTTTTGTCTTTAGTCACATTGCAACTTTGGGTATGCTTTCGCTGTTGAAAAGTACTTTCCCATAAAACGATCTCCTTTTACTTTCACAACTATCTCTTTAGGCAGGAAGGGAAAATATCATCATCTCTACCTCAGGGATGAGCAAACAAGGCCCACAGAGGGAGCATGACTACTCCAAGGTCACACAACCCATAGGAAGTAAGCTTCTGAGTATGAGCCAAGCTTTCTACCAGCCTTCATGCAACCCCCACCCCCAGGTGAAAAGCCTCCTCAGGCTCCTCTGCTTTCTCTGCAGGGGACTGAACTTGGGAAGCTCTGTAAATATTTCTGGTTTGCCAACTGGCTTCACACCAGGGGTTGGGGAGGAGATGGGAGCATTTATTTTTCTGATATTTCCCCATGGAGGACAACACCTGAAGGTCTTAATGATCCAGAGCCACTGAGACACTGAAAGGTAAAGGCATCAGGTCTTTTCTTTATGGACCTTGCCATGGACAGCACTGTACTGTTTATCTAAAGTTAAACTCTGAAGTCATGTGTCTAACCTGTGGTTGCCAGGTCGTTCTGGTCTAAGCAAAGAACAATCTCCACTAAAACTCTGGTTGCTATTCTACCCCAAGAGGGTTTGGTTAATGAGCCAATCTTAATATTAGTGGGAAAAGATACTAGACTTGAAAAAGTACTCAACTGAGTATATCTAAAAGGTGCCTTGATGACTTGGGGTGTGGAGAAGAAGTTTTGGCACCTGTAAGAAAATTCTTTTGAGGGCTAGAGCGGTGGCTCAGTTGTTATGGCGCTTGCCCAGCATGCACAAGTACATGGGTTCATACCCCAGCATCCACGTACACAATGAAGTGTCAGAGCAACGAAAGCCATGTGAATAACTCAATAAGAATTGATTCTTTCTGTCTCTCTGTCTCTCTCTCTGTTCTTCTCCCTTAAAAAAAAAAAAAAGAAAATCCTTTTGAGATACCTTGTAGACTGTATGACTAGAAGCAAGTCAGATAAAGAAGCCATTTTCTGAATACGACATTTTATTCTTTCTCCCTGTTCTTTCTCTCAACTTGTCAAAGTGCATTTAATTTCTTAATATCATCATATGTAAAAAGCTAACATAAAATGTTAAATTATTAGCTTTAACCTTTTCCTCCAAAAACTCATGTGAGAGACAATGCAAGAAAGTTTAGAGGTGAAATGATTGGGTTATGAGAGCCTTGACCTAATCAGCGCATCGATCCACTGGAATAGATTAGCTGGGTGATAACTGTAGACAGGTCGGTTGTGGCTGATGGGTAGCTAGGGTTGTGCCTTTGTGGTATATGTTTTGTCCTTGCCAGCTGAGTTTGGTATCTCTCTGCTTCCTGGTGGCCATGTCCTGAGCTGCTTTCCTCTTCCACCATGACGTACGGCCTCAATGGTCTCACCTTGGCCCAAAGCAATGGAGTCAGCCATCTATAGGCTGAAACCTCTGAAACCATGAGTACCACATAAATATTTCCTCCTCTAAGAATGTTCTTGTCAGGTCTTTTAGCCACAGCAGCAAAAAGGCTGACTAAAACATGACTTATTTTCTTTCTTTCTTTTTTTTTTAAAGAGAGAGGGAGAGAGACAGTGATTGAGAGAGAATCAATTCCATTTAGTTTTTTGTTTGTTTGTTTTGTTTTGTTTTCATGTGGCTTTCATCACCCCACTTCCTTGTGTACTTGGTGGTGGGGTTCAAATCTGTGTCCTTGCTCATGCCAGGCAAGCACTGCAACCGCTGAGCCTCCACTCCAGCCTTCATGATTGATTTTCTTTTTTCTTTTTTTTTTTAATTTTTAAAAAATTTGTTGAATATGAACTTACAATTAAGGGGGAATCATTATCAAACAATCAAGAACAAATGTATATTCACATAGTTAGCCAAGACTGATGCCAATCTATGGTTTCCCCATTGGGTTCCCCATGGTTCTATGTTTCCCCCAATTAAACTCCCCTTCTCGTGAAGGTCGGAGGTTTCCCTCTGAGGTGATTCCCCCACACTTCCTCCAGCCTCCTTGATATCCTTCCTATTCCTTCCTCCTCCCTGCCCCCCTCCCTACTTCTCTGGGTATCTTAGGCAAGGTTCTCCCTGTTTGTGTAAAAATTTATACATGTTGAGGTTATTATTAGATTAGCCATCTATCGTACTATTTCCAGTTGTATTCTAGCATCCACAAATGAGAGGAAACATTCGGCCCTTGAGTCTCTGAGATTGGGATACTTCACTCAGCATAACTTTTTCCATCTCCATCCATTTGGCTGCAAAAGCCATGATTGATTTTCTTAATTGGATGTTATTAATATACATTTCCTTCCTTATAGCTGTTAATTGATGGTGTATTCCATGCAAACAGTAGGAAATCTTCAGTGTTTTACAAGTTCTAGAAGGCAAGAAACTAGCATAATCTGCACCATGAGGGGTCCAGGGTGATCTTATTTTACTTGTGTCTGCAGTCCATGCTTTTGCAAATGCCATCTAATTATTAACACCTCATCTTCTGAGGCCAGGCTTCTTTTTTTCTTCTTTCCTTAAATTTGATTGGCATATAGCAAGCAGTCTGTGCCAAAATAACTGATATGACTAATAATTTTTCTGGCTGGTAAATTGGTTGGAAAAATGCAGATTAAATAGAAATCAAAAATTTATTTTATTCCATTATCTGTTTGATCATGAAAATTATGTATTGAAATGTTCATTTTTCCATCAAATATTCTTTGATGAGATAGGCAAGGTGGTTAGATAGTAGTGAACAATATAAACATGGTACCAATTTTTGTGGAATATAAGTTATACTGGATAAAAAATGGTAGGCACATTAGTTAACAAATAAGATGTTTTTATCTAAAATTGATTGTCAAGAGAAAAATCAAGTAAGTGATGTAATGGCAAATTATTTAGGAAACTAGTTTAGATTGGGGACAGCAACTGAGTTGAGATTTTAAATTTGCTTAGGAATCAGCTGGAGATCTTGTGAAAATGTAGATTGTGATTCACTAGGTGAAGATTCTGGCTTGAGATTCTGCATTTTAAATAAGCACCCAGGTGATGCTTATGCTGCTTGTTCATGAACTATACATTGGACAGAAAGGATAATGAAAGAATTTATTTAGAGATGAGAGTTCTAGGAATAGAAAACAGCATTTAGTCAGCTTTCCATTACTATGGCAAAATAACCAGATAATCAACTTAAAAAGAGGAAATGTTTGTTTTGGCTCACAGTTTTAGATGTTTCAGTCCAAGGTCAGTTGACCCTATCACTTTGGGGTTTGTGGTAAAGCAGCATGCAATGGCAGGGAGAGAATGGAGGAGCAAGATGCTTACCTGTGGCTGTCAGGAAGTGAAATAGGTAGAGGAGAGACTTAGGATCCCAGTATCCCCTTCAGGAGTGTGTCCTCAGTGACCTAACTTCCTTCCCCTAGGCCCCACCCCTCAATAGCTCCACAGGCTGAGGACCAAGCCTTCAAGACATGGGCCTTTGAAGGACAGATATCCACACTGTAGCACCTGGGTGCTGAGTTGAGAAAAAGTTTGATGCTTGAGTTAGAGAAACATAAGAGTTTTATGGAGGCTAGGTATAGTGAGTGAGGGATAATGGGTATGAGATAAGGTCAAAGCAGCAGGTCAATCATGTGGAACTTACAGACAGTAGCATGAAGTTTGCATTACATTTTACTCTGATGGAAGACACTGGGGTAGGGAACAAAATGAACAAATTTAAGATCGTATAGCTCAACCCAGCAGCTATAAGAAGGATGGATTTTAGGGGAGCAGCAGTGGAAAGAGAATAGATATTAGGAGACTAGAGTAGTATTCCTTGTGCAGGACGCTGATGGCTTAGACCAGGACAATAGCAATAGAGGTAGAAATGGAATACCTGGATTCTGACTCAGTGGCAGCCAACAGGACAAATGAATTGATTGGATACAGGGGAAGTGAGAAAGAGAAATAATTGAGGACATCAGCTAGATTTGTGTTTTGATCAAAAAGTGGCACATGACATCATTTCCTGAGATGTGAAACTCAAAGCAAGCAAACCCAACCAAGTTGTACTTTCAGTCATGGAGAAGGGAAGTTCATCAAGAATAGCTTACCACTAAAGCATCTGTTTGTTATGCGTGACAATGCAAATTCCACTTAAGATCTGACATTAATTGAAGGTAGAAGGATAATGCATCTGAGAATTTAGAATGTTCAGTAATAATGTGCCGCACAAAAAAGACTACTGTAGCCAGGCCTGGTGGTACGAACCTGTAATCCCAGCAACTTGGGAGGCTGAGGCAGGAGGATTGCAATTTCAAGGTCAGCCTGGTCAACTTTGTGAGACCTCATCTCAAAATGAAAATAAAAAGGCCTGGGGAGGAGGGTAGTTCAGTGGTAGAGCACCCTCACTTCAATCTCTAGTACTGGGGGAAGAAAGTATTCTTTGGAAAATGATGTTTGATGTTACAATGCAGGTTAATTTGCTTACTCCTGGAATTTTCCAGGGGAGGTAGGTGATTTCTTAGGACAGGAAAAGTGGTAAACGAGGGTGTTCTGAAGATGCAATAGTAAAATAGCAGTGTTTCTCCCTCAGAAATGGTTCCCTTTAGATTCTCATGAACGATTTCTCTCACTTGAAGTAGTTTGAGGAAAAGTTGTATTTGTTTTCCAACTACTCCTCTAACACATTTTTGGCACTGTTTATATGCTCGTATTTCCAACTGAAATATGGTTAAGATTGAATTATGGTTTAAATCGCTTTTTTTTCTTTCAATGTTATTTTTCCTTGAAGAATTTTCCTTGTCATTGTCAAAGTTAAACAAAGTCACTACTAAAGGGAAAACAGAGGAAATTTGGAATGCTTTTCCATTAACTTTTGAACCCCAGCAAGCTATCCCATGAGAATTCCAGGTAGGGCTTACAGGTCTTCCTTTGCTGTCAGGTTGACAAGGCAAAAGATAAAGTACTATTTGTGTCGGCCTTTGTTCTCGCATATTGTTTCTCAAAACAAGGTTGTAAAAGTCAAAAATTTTTCCCTGGAGGATACAAAATTACATCTTTGCTACTCAATCCTGCCCATAGTAGGTATTCAGTAGACATTAGGTGAATTACAGTGAATTCCACGAATCTGCTTGAAATCTTCAATCAGTTCCTTTCGTCTTGGAGACAGTGAGCTGGAAGAAGAGGTCTTTAGGTTCAAGACAAAAAGGCACATGTTAATTATGAATTTCACTATTTCCCTTGAAATTGAAAAAAATCATTTTCTTTTTATTCTTTCTTTTTTTTTTTTTGGAGGGGAGGGGGGACAGTACTGGGGATTTAACCCAGGAACACTTTACCCCTGAGTCATATCCCCAACTTTTTTATTTTTTATTATGAGACAGGGTCATGCTAAGTTGCTCAGAGCCTCGGTGATGAGTTTCCAGGCTGTCTTCAAACTTGAAATCCTCCTGCCTGAGCCTCTAGGATTATAGGTGTGCATCACTGTGCCCTGCAGAAATCAGTTTCTTTCTTTATTTCTTTCTTTTCTAAAGAGAGAAGGAGAGAGAGAGAGAGAGAGAGAATCAATTTTTATTGAGTTTTTCACATGCCTTCCGTTGCTCGTGGGTGCTGGGGGGGTTTGAACCCATGTACTTGCACCTGCTGGGCTAGCGCCATTCCTGCCAAGCCACTGCTCCAACCCAGAAATCAGTTCCTTAAGGACACTTTATAACTCAAGGTGCTGAATCAATAAACACAACCATTATAATTATCTTGCTAATTCTATTTGGAAACTTCTAAATTCCTATCTGTTGTTGTGGCAGGATATGCTAGATCCTTCCCATAGCTACTCCCATATGGGAAGAGATTTGGGGATCAAAAAATTCTATGATAGGCTGGACACAGCAGTGCATGACTGTAATCCCAGCTTCTCGGGAGACTGAAGTTTGAGGCCAGCCTTGGCAATTTAGCAAGATTTTGTCTCAGAGTAAAATTTAAAAACAGACTGGGGCTATGGCTCAGTGGTAGAACATTTGCCCAGTATGTGAGAATCTCTGAGTTCAATCAGCAGTACTACCACCATCAAAAAAAGAAAAAAAATCAACAAATTTCTGCTCAACTCAAAAGGGACATTTTCAATGAAATAGATTCAGGATGGAAACAAAAGCTCCTTTACCACAATAATGCCAGAATTTTTTTTTCAGGGCTGAGGACTGAACTCGGGGTCTTGCATGTGTTAGGCAAGCGCTCTGCCACTGAGCTCAATCCCTACCCCCAGAATTTTTATAATAGGATTAGACTAAGAACATATTAATTGACTGAAAATTACTTTCCTCATGTTCTACTGACCTACATTGTCTTTGGAAGATAATAATTATCTTGGGGGAGATACTTATCTTTGGGTAATTCGGAAGGAAACTTGTCTGAACCAACAGCTTTCACTGTCCCAGAGTGAAACAGCTTTAAGCATTTCACTATAGGACCATACTGAGGCTGGGCAGAGGGGAACTTCTTTCAATATCCAGCAGAAGCCCAAGGCATTAATCTTTGCATTTAATAAGAAAAGACAGCAGCAACTAGGGCCACTTCTCTTGTGGGAGTGGGAGAGTAGAGTGGATTTCTATGGCAAAGATATGGTGACACTAGAAAGGGATCATGGAGAAGGACCTAAGAGGAGGACAGCAGAGGCCTGGGCAGGTAGAATTGGCAAGGAAGCAGCTGTTTAAAGTACCTCCTGCAGGCCTAAATCTTTTGCCATGTAGAAGTGGGGAGATCACTCCGGTTGGGTTATAATTGTTGGTTCTCCTCCTGCGAATGATTTTGTAAAGCTGACCTAATTTTTTTTTGAAAAAAAAAAGTTTTAGTTATTTCTTATCAGTGTGCAGGAGGCATGTGAACTTGGGAAAATATGTGTGGATGTTTTTGAGAAAACAAATAATCCTGATCACTTGGTGGGAGGATGGGTCTGAGAAGGACACAGGCCAGACTCTGTCCCATAACTAAGATAACAAGAAATTTACAGGTGCTGGGGCTCAGAACATGCTACCCTATAGTATGGTACTATGGCATGTGAGTATTTGAACTGAAGAATATTGAGGGTCTTAGAAGCAAGATGCTTCTTACTTTCTCCACCCTCCTGTCTCCTGTTCTTCCCACACACACACAAAGAAAGCCATAAAACCTAGAAATATCACTCTAAGCTTCTCTCATCTCCCCTGATGATCCTCACATAACAGGTGTTCTAACCTATGCCCAGAGGTTAAAAGGCTACACAGAGGCTAGAAACATCTGAGTAGGCAGGCCTTGCTGGGTTCCCCTTTGGTTTATGATCATTAGATTATACCATTTTTGTCCAATGATATTTCTTTTTTTAAGAGTGAGGGACAGTGAGAGAGAGAGAGAGAGAGAGAGAGAGACAATTTTATTTGGTTTTTCATGTGGCTTTTGCTGCTCTGAGACTTCATTGTACATGTGGTGCTGGGGTTTGAACTCGAGTACTTGTGCATGCCAGGCAAGCACCGTAACTGCTGAGCCACTGCTCCAGCCTGTCCAATGATGTTTCTATCCAGCTATTCATTCTTCATCAAACCCAAGCTTAAAAATGCACCACTTTGCCTTGGTCTTTGGGTCTTCATCTCTGAATGTTCTCATGCCACATAATACTTGCTAACTCAATTTGTCATGGTAACCTCTTGCTGGTCTGCCTTTTGCTATACAATGTTGGTGATGACGCCTGTAATGGGTGACAAAAAGATATTACATCTTTTCACCCCTACACAGGCCAGCAGATGACCCCTTATCATTGAAGATCAAATGCAATAGGAAAATATGGTTCAGAGTATTTCTTCCAAGAATGCGAAGGAAATATCTTCAGATGTCAGACTATAAGCTAGGTTCTGGGGAAGTTAATTCTTTTTGGTCTCTGTCCTTAAGGTCAGGCTATCTTAATCTGCTGGGGAAGACAAGTATAAAAAGATAAGTCAATTCAATTAGATGAAAGAAAAGACTGAGAAATTAGACCAGTAGTTCACCTAAGACATGATAAGGATCTGAATTTATACAGTGGCTGGAAGGATGAAATGGGAGAAGGCTGAGAGCCATTTAAGTAGATTAAAATAGATTTGATAGGCAGTTGGAACTAGTGGAATGGAAGTGGAGTGTCGGGGGAAGAAGCTCTTGGGCTCCTCTTTGATAATTCTAAAGTTAAAAATTGATCCAGGAATGTAGCTTATGGATAGAGTGCTTGCTAGCATGCATGAGGTCTGAGCTTTAATCTCCAGCACCATGAGTAGTAGTAGTAGTAGTAGTACTAATAGTAATGAAATCTAACTGACTGTGGTGATGCACACTTATAATCGTGGCCACTCAGGAGGCTGAGTCAGGATGATGGCAAGTTCGAGGCCAGTCTCAGCAACTTAGTGAGACCCTATCTCAAAGTAAAGAAAAAAAAAATTGATAAAAGGTGCTGGGGATACAGCCCAGTGGTAGAGCAAACCTGGGCACTTTTAGTGTGGGTTCCAAGGCAAGCCACAGAGTGGAACTCACCTCCCTGGAGTGTCTCAGCTGTCCCTGGATGTCATCACCAGGACAGACTGAGCACAGGTCAGGTGAGACCAGGGTCAAGGAGAGGCGGCAGTGTGGCTTCAGGGCTTTAAATCTGCTGTCATGAAGGAGGGTGTTGTTCTGCCGTTTTGGATGCATGCATGTGTGTGTTGGAGAGTTTGTAGATTCTGGCAGTGCTAGAAGGGGTAGGGCAGTGCACTCACCTCAGAGAAGGGCAGGGAACAAAGAATGCAGGCAGAGTGACTTGTCCAACACCAACAGCAGATGACTGTTTCCTCTTGCAAAAAATGAGACAAGTGTCAAGGCAAGGGAGGCACTTTCAGTAGGACAGTGAAGCAGTTGAGAGCCCGGGTTCCCAAGTCAGGTTCACTGGACTGCTTCCTACCAGCCCTGAGATCCCAGGCTGCTTACCCAAGCTGTCGGAACTCTGTACAAGAGCCGGCACCCCGTAAGTACTCAGTAAATATTAGCTTCTACTGTTCTGAGTAATTTGGGGCAGGAAAGGAAAACCAGAACTATTTTTCCAACCCTGAGCAAGAAACTAGGAAAAAATAGCTTTCAAAACAGCATTGGAAGCTCTGATGTAACCCAGTAGCAGAGCATGGGCTTAGCTTTTGCAAGGGCCAGGATTCCATCCTCAGCACCACAACAAATCAAAACCAAATAAAACCAGCACTAAAATATAACTCCAAAAACACAGGCAAAGGAACAAATAGGCATCATAAAACTAAAAACTCGATGCTTCAAAAGATATCATCAGAAAAGTGAAAAGTCAACCCACAAAATAGGAGAAAAAATTTACAAATCATATATATAATAAGAGACATGTATCCAAAATATATGAAGAACTGTTACAATTGAATAAAAATAAAAAAAAAAACCACAGAGCTAGATGCAGTGGTGAACACTGGCAATCCCAGGGACTGGGGAGGCTGAAGTGGAAGGAAGGATTGCAAGTTCAAAGCCAGCCAGTACAACTTAGTGAGACCCTTTCTCAAAATTAAAAAAATATATATACATATATATACATATATATAAAGGACTGGAATATAGCTCAGTGGTAGAGTGCCCCTGGGTTCAATCCCCAGTACTGGGGTTGGGGGGAGACACATAACTGAATTAAAAAATGGCCAAAGAATGAGGTTGGGGATTTAGCTCAGTGACAGAGCGCTTGCCTAGCATGCGCAAGGCCCTGAGTTCAGTCCTCAGCCCTCCCCCCAAAAAAATGGCCAAAGAACCTGAATGGACATCTCTCCAAAGGAGTTATATAAATGACCAATAAACATAGGAAAAGCTGTTCAGCATCTTTAGCTATCAAGAAAGCGTAAACCAAAACCACAGCAGGATATCCCTTAACACACACTAGTGGTGGCTAAAATCAAAACAACAAATAAGGGCTGGAGACGTGGTTCATGCAGAGAATGAGGTCCTGATTTTGATCTCCAGAACTGTGCAGAAAAAAAAGTGTTGGCAAGGGTGTGTGGAGAAATTGGAACACTTACTCAGTACTTGTAGAAATATAAAATGATTCTGTCACGTAGGAAAACAATTTGGCAGTTCCTGAAAAGGTTAAAAATAGAGTTAAAACCCAGAAATCCCACTTTACGTCTATACTTAAGAGAAATAAAACATATGCGCCCACAAAAGCTTGTATCTGAATAATTTCATAGCTGCATTGTACATTATGTAACAGCCCAAGTGGAAACAAATTAATAATGTGGTACATTTATACAATGAAATATCATTTGGCAATAAGAAGAAATGAAGCCTGATATATGCTGGAATGTGGGTAAACTTTGTAAATATCAGACTTAGCGAAAGATGCTAATAAGGGTAGGAAAAAGATAGTGTTTTCCCCATTCTTACTCACTGCTCTGTATAGAACTTCTAACACTGGATTGGGCAGTGGTGCTGGGGATTTCACACATACCAAGAAGTTCTCCAGCAGACACCACCTGGGAAAACTATAATTTAACTTAATTCTGATCCTGTCTACCTAGAGACAGTATGTCATATCTGAGATATCTATCTCAGATCAGGTCAAGGACTCAGATCCACCAAACTACCTCTGCCCCCTTTTGACGCCAATTGCAAGCCCCAAGTTGTGACTTGTACTTCTGACCCTCCAGCTGTAGATCAGAGATTCCCACAAGCCCCTCCTCAAGTTTGATTTATTTGCTAGAGTCAGCTCACAGAACTCAGAAACTCTTTTTCTTACAGTTACCCATTTAATAATAAAGGCTATACAGAGGATATAGATGAACAGAAAGATAGAAAAGATGCATAACGCAAGATATGGGGAGGGAAGGCTCAGAGATTCCAGACCCTCTGTGGGCAATCTTTTTAGACTTTTATGGAAGCTTCATTGTGTAGGCATGATTTGATTATACCATTGATCCTTATTTTTTTTTTTAAAGAGAGGGGACAGTGAGAGAGAGAAAGAGAGAATCAATGTTATTTAGGTTTTCATGTGATCTTTGCTCCAAGACTTTGTTTTGTATGTGGTGATGGGGTTTCAACTTGTGTGCTTGAGCATGCCAGGCAAGTGCCTTAACCGCAGAGCCACTGCTCCAGCCCTCATTGTTGCTTTTGATGGACTCAACCTTCAGCCCCTCTCTCCTCCTTAGAGATTAAGGGAAAAAGGTTGAGATTTCAAATCTCTAATCACATGATTGATTCCACTAGCAACCAGCCAGTTAAATTTAAGCTCAGTGCCCCCAGCCACCAATCATCTCATTAGCATACAAAAGACACTCCTCTGGCCAGAGTTTCTAAGGGTTTCAGGAGCTGCACACCAGAAATCAATGGCAAAGACCAAATACAGTTTTGTTTTGTTTTTTTTTTTTAAGATAGGGACAGTGTGAGAGAGAGAGAGAAGAGGGAATCAATTTTATTTAGTTTTTCATGTGGCTTTCATTGCTCCGACACTTCATTGTATACATGGTGCTGGAGTTCAATCCTGTGCCAGGCAAGTGCTGTAACTGCGGAGTCACCACTCCAGCCCCAGATTTCTTATTTATGTCATAATATCACAGTCTGCTTCCTGGTTGCGTTGCACAGTCCCCTTTCAGGAAAACCATATATGCTTCAGGAGATACTGGCACATTACCAAAATCCCTTTCAGTCACTAACAGTCTAGTTCATTATCATATTGTATGACCATAACTCCACAGGTGAGGTCACTCATGTCTGGACACTGGACACTGTACAGTGTATTCCCCTGTCTGAGGACATGTGACTTCACCACCCAAAGTGATGTAGTGTCTTCTGTTCTTCTTCTGTGGTGTCCTGAGCATTCGCATCTTCCACCAGGTAAGTGAAGCCGCGACCCAAGTTATCCTCCAGTCAGGACCTCTCTGAATCCCCCTCCTCTCAGTGCTACCACCATCAGTGTCACTGACTCAGGACCTTTCACCAGGAACTCTGAAACATGACCATCTCTGCTATGCTTGCTGGCAAACCAAGCAGGGGTGGAAAAAGAACATGCTAGATACAGCCTGTCTCTGCACTGCTGTGACTCTCCTGCTCTTTTCATGCAGCTGAGTGGCCACCCCAACAGAGCGCCTGGGACTATCTCAAGGCTTCCAATCACCTTCCAAACATGGAAGAAACTTCTGACGGGCCAGAGCTCATCCTACTTTGTGGCTCCTCTCAAATTTCTATGGAGCCCTACCTTTACGTAGGTCAGTTTCCTCCTACCTAACTCCAGGAATCCCAGCCAGGGGTCATCTCATTAACATAAAAAAGATAATCTTATCACTCCAGAGAATCCAAAGGTTTCAGAAACTTGGATCTAGGGGCAGAAACCAAATACATATTTCTGATTCTATTACAATGTCACAGAAATCAAACACAAAAGACCACGCTTTATATAGTTCTATTTATAGGAAATATCCAACACTGACAAATCTATAAAGACAAAAGTAGATTAGGGAACTGTGGGCATTGGTTAGCAATTGGGAATAAACTATACTGAGTACAGCATTACCTGTTGGGTAATACAAATGTTCTAAAATTGGTTGTTGGGTGGTTGTATAACTGTTAATATACTAAAATCTATTGATTTGTACACAAAACAGGAAAATTATAATATATAGGATATGGTGAACACATACAGTGATTTTTATACTGCAATGAGTGAATTACATTTCAGTAAATCTGCTGGAGGAAAAAAAGCACTAGAAGAAGGAGACATCAGTGTTATTAATGCAGAATAATTTTCCTGGCTATGATACATCATATGAATGGCATGTTTTAAATGAATAGATCAATATCAAATGAAAAATTTCTAGTGCTGTGTTAAAGATCTCCATTAATGGTCTTGGATGTTCTACATTTTAATTAATGACCTGGAAAAGTCCACTTGCTCCCCTAAATCCATTCTCCACCTTACTCTGGGAAGGGAGGCCGATTTTGTGAAATGCACCCAGTGGCTTCTGAGCTTATCACTGAGTCTGGCCACTTTGGAGCTCCAATGGGAGATCCAGTGGAGAGACAGGAAGAGGATTGCCCCCTCCCTGCAGGCCAGCACATGACTCTGACACCCTGAGACACAGGAAGTTTCCTTTGTCTTGGTATTCACCTTTCCCTTGGGGCTTCTATGAAGTTACTAGCCCTGAAGCACTCCTTGGGGTTTCCCTGAACTCTGGTCAGTTTCTGTTGGGACACTAAGCAACATACCCTCAATGCATAAGTGACATAAAGCAGGACTCAAAGGAGCTGGACAAAGGAGAAAAATGGAATGAATTCAATATGATGATATCTAATATAAAGTACAGATGTCGAATCCCAGGATTGCAAATGCCCCAAGCACACTGTATACCAGTCCCAAAGAAAGAACTCAGGACTCAACAGAGAGGGTTTGAACATTTTATTAATCACTCATTCCTCAATGGTGGCAGGCGGGGATTCAACAGAGAACTGCCCTGAACCTACAAGCAAGGGAGTAGGTTGCATGTCCACTGCACAGGCAGGTTTCTTCAGATGTCTGTGAGTGTATTCTTTCACTTTACAACCAGGGTTACTCTGCTTTGATTCTCACCTAAAGTTGGAGATAAGGGAAATGGCCAGCTTCCCCCATCCCTATTTCAGTCCTTGTCACATTTTCTTAGAGTCCTTCATATCTCACTGCAAGCTTTCCCAGGCACCAGTTAGTTTTTAACCCAACAATAGGCGAAGATGTAGTTACTACGCTCTGTGGAGTTCTGATTATTACCAGCTTATGTGAATCAAGAGTTGACACGATGCAGTTGTGTTTGTTCACAGTGCTGGGGATTAAACCTAAGGCCTTTGGTGTGCTAGGCATGTGCTCTACTACTGCGCTATATCCCCAGTACCCCTCCCATTCTGATTTCACAATTTCCCAAATAAAAAACTGTTTGAATTCTCTTGCTCTGTGGTCATCTCCATCTCCAGGGCTCTCAGACATGATTAAATGGGATCTGTGAATCAGATCATCTGATAGGTAGACATGGGGCTATTTTTTAAATTGTCTTTCTCTTCTAATTCTTGAGACATTGTTTTTGAACCAAACTCTCACTTTCATTAGAATAAAATTTTCTCTGGTGAAATTCAAGTTGAAGTCAAATAAACATTAGAGTGTTCATGGTAAACGTGTCTTTGATATTGTTTAATCTAAATCTCTGGTTTATAA
This sequence comes from Aplodontia rufa, assembly GCA_004027875.1. Taxonomy (NCBI): domain Eukaryota; kingdom Metazoa; phylum Chordata; class Mammalia; order Rodentia; family Aplodontiidae; genus Aplodontia; species Aplodontia rufa. The sequence continues at coordinate 117,655 of PVKS010001954.1, forward strand.
GTAGGGAGACTGAGGCCCAGAGAAGTGAAGTGATTTGACCAAATTCATCAAGCTAAGCTGGTAGAATTAGATAAAAATCTCAGTTCTGCTGAGTCTATTCACTATATCAGTTGCTTCCCTGATGAAACCATACATTTTTCTTTTTTTAGGTACTGAGACTTGAACTCAGGGGTGCTCTGCCACTGAGTGGCACCCCAGACCTTTTTATTTTAAGATAGGCTCTAGCTAAATTTCGAGATTGGCCTTGAACTTGTGTTCTTCCTCCCTCGGCTTCCTGAATTGCTGGGATCACAGGTGTGCACTGCCATGCCCAGCATGAAATCATGTGTCTAAAAGTTGATGAGTTTGAGCAATTTGAAGGGAACCTAGTGGGTCTTATTTTCTCAATGTTTGTTGGGTGTCTACAATAGAAGGCCCTGAGTACCACATTTCCAAGGCATTCATCTACCTTATTAAAGCTGAAAAAGCACAATATTTGTAATGTTTTATAGAGGCTTTTTAAAAAGGTTTTTCTGATTTTTCTTATCCATTTATTGCAAAAACATTTATTGAGACACTATCATGCTCTAAGTAATGTCCAGAATATGAAGTAGTAAACCAACAGAAATAAATCCCCTAGCTTTCAAAGAATGTATCTTATTATTCTTGCTTTTATGCTGGGGGTGGCCTTCAAGTAAAGTGAGAGAATTCCTGCCTTCTTAGGTAGCCAGCATTCAAGATATCTCCAATGATTCTTAACTCCTGGTGCCCACATCACTATAAAATGCCCTCCAACACTCCCCTGAGTAAGCAATAGAATACTGTGGAAATGACAGTGTCTGACTTTGAGTTTCAGTTGAAAAGATCATTTCAGGGGCTGGAGTGGTGGCTCAGTGGTTACGGTGCTTGCCTGGCATGTGTAAGTATTCAGGTTCAAGCCCCAGTACCACATACAAAATTAAGTGTCAGAGCAATGAAGTCCACATGAAAAACTAAATAAAAATTGATTCTCTCTTTCTCTCTCTCTCACTGTCCCTCTTACTTAGGAAAAAAAGTATCAATTTCATGTTTAAAAAAAGAAAAAAGAAAAGATCATTGCAGTCTGGCCCAGTGGTACAAGCTTATAATCCCAGCTACTCAGGAGGCTGAGGCAGGAGGACTGTAAGTTCGAGGCTAGTCTCAGTAACTAAGCAAGGCCCTAGATAACTTAGTGAGACCCTGTTTTTTTTTTTTTAAACAAACAAACAAAAAAATGACTGGGAATATGACTCAGTGGTAAGCGCCCTGGTTTAGTCCCTGGTACAAAAAAAAAATAATAAAATAATTGCAGATCAGCTCTGTCTTTGCCCTCCCTTGGATCGCTTCCACAGGGGTAAGGACCAGCAACTCAGACAGCACTGCAGAGGAACAGCCACATACTGGGAGGAACTAGGCCTCCTCTTTATAGTCAGTACTAACTGTGAGCTTGCCATCTTTGGAAGCAGACGGGCCAGTCTTCAGATGACTGCAATCTTATTAGAGACCCCAAGCCAAACCTGCCAGCCAAACTGCTCCAGAATTCCTGACCTAAAGAAACTGTGGGAAGTAGTAATGTTTATTGTTCTTTTATACCACCAAGTTTGAGGATAACTTGTAAGGCAGAAGGAAATAATTGACACTCCCAATGGGATTTTAGGAAGACTCCCTGCAGGACAATGCGAGAAGCCCCTGCATATTAAAACAGGAAAGGTTGCAACATTTTCTTGCACGTCATGGTTATTAGAAAAAAGACCCATTTCAATGGGAAAGGTTCGTAAAAATATTGGCCATTTCAAACCCACAGTTTTGTTCCATGTTTGGGGTGCAGGCATTTTAAAATGTAAGTAGGAGAAGATTAAAGGAGGTCTACCTTACTAACATGGGAGAGAGGAAGAGACCCACAGACAGAAAGGAGGCAGCCTAGCTAATAAAGCAGTTTATAGCAATCAACTTCAGGTAGCTAAACTTAGCAGTGGGCATGGCAACAGAAAACATTGCAAAAAAGTGCAATAACTCAGCAAGCCTATTTGCTAATAATTTATTTTCATCAAGAAAAGAGAAACATATCCTTGGTAACCTGCCAATTCTCAACAAGCTAATTTATGGCAAATCTTTCCCTAGGAAAGGAGATAATTAATTCTTTCTGAAGTCTCTGCTCCCTACCTACAGTAGTCATTACAGCTGTTCACAAATATCCTTATTCTCTTTCCTTCCTGACCTATGGTAAATAGTAATTTCCTACCCACGGGAAGTGGGTGCCATGTTATTTCTTTTGGCCAATGAAACGTGAGTGGAGGCTTTAAAAGTCAGGAATTGTACCGCCTATCATCTTCCTGGTATGGCAACCAGCAATGTTCCTGGAAGGGGTTGCTCTTTTAGCCTGGGGCATGAGTGAAGATGACAAAGGTGTGGGATAGAGCCTGCAGTTGCCATGGCAGTGTATCATGAATAAGAAATTTTATTTTCAAATTTAAGTCACTGAAATTTGGGTGCTACTTATAACAACAGCAGAACTTAACCTAGCCCGGCTGAAATACTAATGACTTGAAGTTCATGTTCATTACTCCTGTCTCTTCAGATCCTGGTTTAGCAGCTCTCACTAGGTTAAAAGTTACTATGAATAAAAGTCTGGCTGGGAGCCAGGTGTCTTCCACCCTACATTTCAGTTAGTAAACTTGAAAGCCAGGTATTATTCAACTCATTTTACCCTTTAAAGAACTTAAGTGTCTTTCCTCAGCTCACTTGCAAGCAGCAGAACTGGGACAGGAAGCCGAGTTTTCTGAATATAAAACTCAAATCACTATGCTGTACTGAAGCCTCCTATTACTGATTATGAACTAAGTTAATTTTATCCTACTTGATAACTCAGATGTCACCTCTTCCTGCATTAGTCACTTTCACATCCTCCTCTTGTCTCCTTTTCTATTTTCTCTAAGAACTAGGCTGTGGGAAGCTTCCCTCATGTTCCTCCACTTAGAGGTAATTTTCACTCTCCCACTTAACAGGCAGAAAATAATAATTGGCACAGGCAGCCCCTGAAAGGTATGTTAATCATTTTATATGCACTGCAATTTTGTTTAGTCCTTACAGGAACTCCATAACAGAAGTATTATAGATGTATTTTTAAAATGGGGAACCGAAGCACAGACAAATTGTGCGAATGGTCTAAGGTCTTAGTCAACAGTGTTTGGTGGGTGGAATACAAACCTGTGCCCACCTGACACCAAACTCCTTGTTCTTTCCAGTACTTCTTCCCACAATATATTCACTGTGTCTTGTCCCTTCCAGGGGGAGTTCGGGGTCCACAAAGAGGTGGAGAGGATTCAGGCATCCTGCAGCAGGTTGGTTGGGCTTTTCTCTACAAGACCTAGCCCAGAGTCTCCAAAGAGACTCATCTTGAGAGGATGGGGACCTGCAAGCTCCTAGGATCAAGGCAGACGTGAGTTCAGCAGGAAATGGTCATTTAATCTCCATCCTTTGCTTTGTCTAAAGGAAGTTCCCACTATATACTTGTTGATAAATTTTGGTTTACCAGGGGCTTATCAAAGTCAGCAGAAGATGAAAAAGGCCCATACAACTTCTGGCTTAGGTAGGTGGTTCTAGAAAACATCTCCTGATGAGGGGCTTTCTGAGCTTGATTGAAGGATAAGGAACCAGACTGGGAAAAAACACTGCAGGTGGAGAGAGTGGAAAGTTCTAAGGCTCACAGACTGGAGCACATTTGAGAGAATCAAGGAATAAAAAAAAAGTTAGGGTGATTATCACTCATTAACTAGTATGGACTCTGGCATTGCACTATGCACTTCCATATTTTATCTCATTTTGATTCTTATAATTCCCTGCAAGGCCGATATTATTTTGCCTTACAGGTAGGCTGTCGGTTCTACCACCACTTGGGAAAGCCTTACTTCTGAGTTGGCACTCAGAGAAGAATGTCTCAACTGGACTCATTTGGAAATATGTGAATGGGTATGAATAGCACTTATTGGAAAGAGACCAGAAAGGAGAGACATGCTGCCATAAGTGAGCTGGGCTATAATAACTGTCTGTCATCACAGGTGACTTTTAAATGTCCCACCAGATGAGGTCGATTCAGGTGGAAAACCTGTTTATAGTCTCTACACCTAAGACATAATTGTATTTTATGTATACCATGAACCATTTAGGAATGTGGTCACCAGCTAAAGAGAGGGGAGATAGTATTCTGATTGGAACTTTATGAAGTTCTCACCATTTCAGCAAACATATCATCTACTATAATGCTGCTCTTGATAGCTGACTTACCAGAATACCATGTCTGCATCTGCCTGTGTTTGTAGCTTCGTGTGCAAATATACAAGACAGAAGTTTCTGCACTCTTCTCAATAGATTTAGAATTGAGCTCATTGAATTTTATGAACAAAGGTTGTTTTAAAAATATTTTATATTACCAACCCTGGATTTTAACAAATTTAGGCTCTGATGAGAAATCCACAATGCAAAAATAACAAAATTATTTGAGGGTTATCCTCATGCCATCCTCAGAGCTCTACCCCATAACCACTCCCTGACTTTCTTTTCAAGTCTGACTTCTTGTTCCTGTTGTCCATTCAAGTGCATGTGCCTCACAGTGCTGAGGGATTTACAAAAAAAAAAAAAAAAAAGATTCTATCTTGTCCCATGTAATGGTCTATAATGTCATAGAGAGACCCTGTGTTTATGATAAGACTCCCTAGTATAGACCCAGGCATTGCATGCCTGGGTTTTCTACCTACATGAACCTCATCTGATCGACATTTGAAAGTCATGCGTGTTGAGGGACACCTTATTATAAGCCAACTCACTCATGGCAGCTCATCATCATGGATCTCAGATTCCTCATATTTTCAGCTTTAACATTGTGTAATTTATTTTGCATGTTATCTCAATGCCAATTAAATGATCACTTTCCCTTCTCTTACATGAATAAATTTAGTCTGTTTTTACTTCTTTAAACACTACATTTTGTTCAAATACACTACACACCCTTGTTCTTTCACATTTTTGCATTTCTTATATAGACATTCTTACTTCTCTCATAGCCTAACTCATTCCTTGTAAATAAGTATAAGCAGCTGATCCTTTGCTTTGTCTCGTAGCCCAGTCCAAGCAAAGTCTTCAAATCCTTGTTAATTATTTTAATTCCTCTTCTTTAATTTCTCCTTTATATTGTAGTTAAGGCTTAGTATTGAAAATCCTGTGTCCCAGAAAACTTCTAAGTCCCAGGAGAACCAGAACTTGTGGTCATCTTTAATGGTGTGGGGTTTTTCTCCCTGAAATTATGTATTTAGATAGGTTATGTTATCTAAATGTATAGTTTCTTGATGGCAAATGGAGTGTTAAAAAATATTTTGTTGTAAGAAAGGAGAATTAAGTCTGATGGGGTAGAGAACCATTGCCCTAGAGGAAAACCTGACTCATGGAGAGGTTTAAGAGTAGGATCTGTTTACACAGGTTTTCCAAAAAGGCGGAACACACAGGGCTGGGCCCAAACCCTTCCTGCATAGATAAGATTTGCATCTATGAAGCTGGATAAGTATTGGACATCTGTATTCCTACCACTGACAGCCTCTAGTACACATATGGAAAAGAATGCATTAGATTTTTTTCCCCAAAAAAAGGATAGAGCAGGAGAAGCTTGTGTTTGCTGCTCTTCCATCTTTTGACACTCTGATGTGGTATTTCCAAAATGGCTGGAGTTAGGCTCCCTTGACAAGACTTCCGGTGGGCTATGTTATGTTTTATGTTATGCTTTTAGCGTGGAACCAGGGCTGGGAACCAGCTATCTCATGGTTAGTCAAGACCAGACACATTTTGATTCAGTGTACATACTCAAGGTCATAAACATTAACTTGTGAGCATGTGCCCACTGATGTAACCTGTTAGCTGTATGCCTTCTCTATTTGGACTGTACATAAAAGGGGCCTATGGAAGGGCTGGAGAGGTGACTCAGCAGTTGGCGTGCTTGCTGGGCGTGCGCAAGGACCCGAGTTCAAACCCCAGCACCACACACACAACCAAGTGTTGAAGCAATAAAAGCCACATGAAAACTAAATAAAACTGATTCTCTCTCTATCTCTCTCTCTCTCTCTTTCTCTCTCTCTCTTAAAAAAAAGGGGGAGCCTATGGAAAGATTCTGGGGGAGCGGCACAAAATAGAACTGGCAGGGGTCACAAAATGGAACTGGCTAGGGGCTGAAGCTGGAGGTAGGGGCTGAAGCTGGAGCTAGGGGCTCACTAATGGCTATGGCCACCCCAAATAAACATGATTCCTATCCCAACTGTGTCTTGAATCTTCTACCTTTCAGGATCTCAAATCTGTTTCACCCTCCGCACACCGTACTCCTATCCTCATGAGATCCCTGTGTCCTCACATTGAAAACCTTTCCTCAGTGTAGAAGGATGACATATGGATTCTGACTTCAGACAGACTTTGATTCCACTGCCTGCTTGACCTAATCATTCTATGCATTCTATGTCTAAGCTTCCTTCACTATAAAATTTAGGATGATAATAATACATCTGCCTCATCTGGTTAATGTGAAGAATAAAAATAGGTAGTGGACTTAGCACAACACACAGAAACTGTCTAAGAAATGTTATTTATCACTGTTTCTAAGTATACCCAATTCTATCCTACCCAATAGCAATGTGTGAGTTGAAATTACTTACTTTTGACTTCTTGATATGCTCTTTCACCGAGGTCACTGTTTTCCTATGGTCAGTAGGAAAGCATTCTGCTCTATAAAGCAATTTCATTCTAAGGAGTGAGTGGGTAATAGACCTTCTTAGCAGGCTGTCTTGTACTTTAGAATTTATTAACCTTTACCAGAAGATTATCTCTGAAAAAAATTTCCCCCCAAGGAACTTATTTAATCAGACTTTTAAAGGGCTTTAGAAACCTGCATTTTTAACAAAATTTTGATTAAAAGTGTGGTTTAGGGAAGCAAACCTTCTTTGTTGTTGTTTTTGGTCATCCTGGGGATTGAACTTGGTGCCTTGTACATGCTAGTTGAGCACTCTCCCACTGAGCTACATGCCTAGCTCCTGGAGAAGCAATTAGCCTTTGTTTTTTGCTATATGATACAATAAATTGTATTAAAAGTCATATAATTAAACAAAGATAATTTATATAATTTATTAATACCCAAACAATCTGGTTTGGAAAATGAGATCATATGTATATAATTGCATTGATAAGATAAGTGTACTAAATCAAAAGCTGTACAACAATGAGAAACATCAACAGGTCAAATCTAAGTACAAACAAAGACACTCCTCTGAATTCCTACATTTCATCAAGCATCAAAAACCACCAATCTTTTGGTTCTTTTCTTGTACATTGTTCTGTATCTACATTCTCTGCATCTGATTGGATCCCTGGATTTTGTTTTATTTTCTGTGTGACATTCCCCACAGATATATATCATTGGCTGCCACTTTGGGGGTCGAATGCCGTTCCGGGTGTCCATTATTAGTACCTACATAGCACAGAGAAGCTTCTGCACATTTTTTGATGAAAAAGTTGTTTTTAATTGGAGGGAAAGGGGAGCACATTTTCCAGTGATCCCTGTTATGGACTGAATTTTTGCTACACTCCTATGTGTTGAACTCCTAACCTTGTGAGTGTGCTTGAAAGCAGGATCTTTAAAATAACCATGAAGGTTAAATGAGGTGATTGGGATAGACCCTAATCCAATATGACTAGTACCTTTACAAGTAGAGGTTAGGATACACACATGCACAGAAGAAAGAGCATGTGAAGACAGAAGACCTAAGAGAGAGACCTCAAAGAAACTAACATTGCTGACACATTGATTTAGGACTTCTAGCCTGCAGAATGGTGAGAAAACAAATATCTGTTGTATGAGTCAGGCAGGCTGTGGTATTTTGTCTTGATAGTCCTAGAAAACAAATATACCCCTTGTCTCTTGCTATGGATCCTGCCTAAAGTTAGGCTTCTGGGACCAAATCCCAAGTAAGTTTCCAGAATTCCCTGTTCTCCTTTTTCATCCTTATGTCAATTTCCAAAACTTCAGTTTATGGGCTCACATTGGAGCGAAGTGGAATGAATAATTGTTGAGCATCTACCTATGCATGGAACTTAATCATCATCATAACTTATGGATGGTTATCATTACAGATTACCTTCAGGAAACTGAAGGTCAGAGAGGTAACATATTTTACTCATTCAACAAGTGTTTATTAACCATCTATGCCTGTGTCTGTATGCCAGACACAATGATAGGAGCTGCAGAAACATCAATGAGTCCAAATGACTTTGTAGACCTAAGGGGTTTACTGGGGAAAACAGATGTTAAAGAAATAATTGCAAATAATATGACTGGTGAATAATTTCAAATGTAATAACTTTTGAAAGAAAACAACCTACTGGTGGGATAGCCAATTCAGCATTGGGTTGTCTGGAATGGAACATAACTTTTCTCTCAGAGGATAATCTTGGGAGCTTCTCACATCAGTAGGTGACTTCAGGGTGCCTCTTCTCCCCTACTCTGGGACACTGGGGGTTGACTTCAAAAGCCTTTTTCCTTGTTGCCCTCTGCCACAGAAGCTAGAAAGTAAAAATACATATCCTGACGTAAATCTCTCACCTTTATGTAGTTTCCCCCCCTATTTGTTATTTACAACTAACCACATCCCTGTGTGGTTCATTCATTGCCCTACCTCACTGGTAACAAAAAACAGGGGATTGAATGATTGTACTTTAGCTTTGAAAGGGTGCAGACACTTTCTATATTCTGTTCCAGGATGTTCTTAGTTGGAGAGCTCTAGACATGACTATAAACTCAAGCTGAATCATATTTGTATAAGCTATTATGTTCAGGATTGCAGAACCAGCTGCTTTTTGAAGTGCCCTGATTTAAACACCTGGGGCTATTCTATCAATGCTTCTTGTTGAAACAGGTAAAACCTATTTAGAAAAGTAGTTACTCCCCAAAGTCTGAACACAATAAAAATGATACAGATTCACTTAAAAACTCATAGCTAAAAGGAAATAGAAAAGAAAAATGTGAAGGGGGAAAAATCGACGAAAATACACAAGCTTGTGTCATATTATATGTCAGACCTAAGTGAGTGGAAAATAAAGCCTCCTGAAGAAGAGCTCCCCGCCCCCCAACCACAGAGACTCCTTCTTTCCTATGACCCAGAACCATAATCCCAGATAGAGGTTTATGAAACATATTTTGCTCAGCATCATAATTTCAAAAGTGTTCTTTCACTGAAAAAGCTCTTTATATATAAGAATATTTCCCCTTGGAACAGAATCTTAGAGTTTGTAAAACAAAAACTATGTGTTTGCCTTGTTATTGAGTATGTTCCTGAGTCAGAAATTTCACTCTTTGTAATGCTGATCCTCAAAGAACCAGATTAGTAGCCACTGGACTCAGTAGCATGTCCTGCATGTCACCTGCATAACCAGTTGAATTGGAGAGACTGCAATGATCTGTGTTTATTGCCTTGTCAGGGCCTCTCTGTGGGCAGAGAGAAAAATCAGAAGAGTGACTTCTTATAGTCCCCTTTATTCCTGCTGGTTACTTGACGGGAGCCATTGCTTTGGGTTAAGTCAGTAAGAAAAGACTACCAGATGCCAGAGGGTCCCTTGTTCTCCAGGATCAGAGACTTGCTGAAAGGCCTCTAGGAGAAAGAAGTTTATTATGGATGTACAAATGGCAGCCAGAAAGCTGATCAGGACTGAGGCAGCCCCAGGGACCGGCTGTTCCCTTTGTTTCTCTCACGGTCCATATCCCTTCCCTCTTGCCATCTCTGCTTTCTCCGGTTTCCCACCCAATTGCTCCTTCCTTCCTTCCTTTCTTCCTTCCATCCTTCCTTCCTTCCTTCCTTTCTCTCCCTTCCTTCCTTTCTTTCTCTTTTTCTTTCTTCTTTCTTTCTCTCCCTTCCTTCCTTCCTTCCTTCCTCTCCCTTCCTTCCTTCCTTCCTTTCTCTCCCTTCCTTCCTTTCTTTCTCTTTTTCTT
>PVKS010001955.1:0-127607 GCA_004027875.1 Aplodontia rufa
AAGTTTCCCCGATCCCTTCTGCACATCCTCCCATAAGAGAAGCTTCCACATGCCTGACATATTTAACATTATTGATATTTTACATTTTGATCCAATGTGTTCTGCTGAAGGTTCCGTTTTGTAAGAGCAGGACCTACCTGACAGAGGGTTCAACAACAGGAGGTCCTTTGAGGGGAGATTTCCAGGGGAAATTGAAGGAAGCAGGACAGGTCCAGAAAAGTAACAGCAAACCATGATCTGGAATCAGCCCCAGCCTCATTCCACTGGGAGTTCTGAAGCATAGTCCAAAACACACTGCCCATCCCACCTCAAGGCAAAGAAGCAGTCCTTCTACTACTCCAGGTCAGTCCCTAAATATTCCCAAGTTAAACTGCTTCCTTACATTTATTTTTTCTAAAATGCTATACTTGTATATAACTTCAGAAATCCAAATGGGGGACATTTTTGTGTTATTTATGAACACTAATTTTTCTGTTGGAAAGTCTGGATGGCACAGTTGACCATTCTAAAAATCAATCCACCAATGAATAAAAATGGTGATATTTTGTTTCTGAAAAGTCAGTCCTATTATAATGGGGATCCACTTTATGCTGAGAGTATCAACTTTTCTACTTGACCTCAAGCAACTTACCTTAAAACTAATGTTTTTCTTTCCTTTATCCCCTTTCTACTTCCCCTTCTCCTTCTCCCTCACAGCAGGGGAAACAAGACTAATATTGTTCCTACCAAGGCTAAGCTATTGCCTACAAGAAGAGTTAGTATATCTACACATATTTGGTTCTCAGCCCTTGTATTCCTCTTTTTAAAGCCCTTTGTTCCTTCTGGCAGAGAAAATCCCAGCCTCTGGGACATAAGTCTACCATGTTTCTCCTTTGCTAACAAAGAAATAAAAATTTTCCTTTTTCTTAAAACACGGTGCTCATTGCCCCTGGATTAGCAATGGAGACTAGGACCAAGTTCTTAATATCTCTATGTTGAAATGCCTATGATTGGCCATACTTGGATATTTTATAGATTCTAAAGCTAAGTATGTTCAAAATTGAGATCCTAATGTTCCCTTCTAAGTTCCTCCATGGGATTAAATTTCTAGAAGCAGCATCCCTACAACTGAAAAGATGCAAGATGATATTCATTAGGTCTAGACTTTGAGTCCACTAATGGGTCATAAGCTGGGGCCTCATCCTGGCTCCAGGACCTGGCCTAGTGATAGGATTCTGTGAGCTTCCTGTGGGTGGAAGGCACATGAAGTGGCTTGGCTTATACAAGGTGGCATGGGAGCCTGGCTGAGGCACATGGAAATTGAACTCAGGGACTCCACATGCTGGGAAAACACTTTAACACTGAGCTAAATCCCTAGTTCTAAACCAGGTTTTAAAGTTCCTTAGTATAAAGTAGGGAAAGATGGGGAGTGAGAGGGAGCGGATAACAGAGAGGAGGATCTGCACACTCACGAGAGTATTTGGCATCCTCTGGTTCCTATATTAACTTCAGTGCTGTCCAAAAGTGTGCATTACACACTGTAGGTGGAATTGCAGACTGGTCCAGCTGCTCTGGAAAGCAGTGAGGAGACTCCCCAAAAAATTAGGGATGGATCCACCATACAATCTGGCTATCCCTCTTTGGGGTATTTTCCCAGAGGAGTTAGAATTAGCACATTACAGCCACACAGCAATATCCATGTTCATAGCAGCTCAATTTACAATAGCTAAATTATGGAACCAACCCAGACGCCCCTCACTGGATGAATGGATCCAAAAGCTCTGGTATATATATATATATATATATATATATATATATATATATATATATATATATATATATATATAAGCTTTTGATATATATATATATATACACACACACACACACATACATACACAATAGAGTTCTACTCAGCTATTAGAAACAATGATATTGCATCTATTGAAGGTAAATGGATGGCATTGGAAGGAATCATGCTGAGCAAAGTTAGTCAAACAGAGAGTCAAATGGTATCCTTCATTTGTGGAGGCTGGACCTAATCCCAGTCTCAGGAGTGAAGTAGACAAACTCATGTATTAGATCCATAGAACAAAAATGCAAAATGTTAATATTTATGTGATACAGTTGCAATATATTTCATAAAATATTTGAACAAGCTATGCTGCATACCTGTACAAAAACGTAAATGTTTAATCTCATTGTGAAATATTTTGAAGAATAACAAGGGATGATAGGAAGCGAGGAGGAACTAAGATAAAGCAAGGTACATTCCAAGCAGTTATAAATGTCACTGTATATACTATAACCATATATATATATATATATATATACACACATATATATACATATATATATATATATATTTCTTCATATGTATAAGAATTATGTCACTGTATTTGGGTTTTTTAGGTACAATATAGGACCCAGAAGAAAGGCAAGTGATCAGGGGACGGGAGGAGGGAGGTAGAGGGATGTGGGCAAGGAGGATATTGAACAAATTGTATTGGTGAATTGTGTCCATTTAGGAATATGTTGACAACTAATCCCAACATTATGTAAAACTAAAACTCACTAATAAAAATAATTTTTAAAAATTAAAGAAAATATGGGGGGAAAAGGTGTGCAGTACTAGTTCTGGAGCCTTCTTCCTGCATTTACCTTCAGGCTTTCCCGCAGCCTGGCAGTGGGACAGTCTGCTGAGTCCAAACTGTCTTAGACTATAGAAAGGGGTTGGCAATCAATAAATAGGCAAAAGGAAAAAACAGAAACTTCTCAAAAGAAGAAACACAAAAGGCCAGTAAGTATATAAAAAATATTCAATATCCCTAGCAATCAGGGAAATGCAACTCCAGTCAGAATACAAACAATAGTAAATGCTGGTGAGGTTGTGGGCAGAAAGGAACACTTGTACATTGCTGTGGTACTGCAGACTAGTACAACCACTCTGCAAAGCAGTATGGAGACTCCTTAAAAAACTAGGGATGGGGGGCTGGAGAGGTGGCTTGGTGGTTATGGTGCAGGCCTGTCACACATGAGTAGATGAGTTCGAACCCCAGCACCATGTACACAACAAAGTGTCTGAGGAATAATGGTTACTTGAAAAACTAAATAAAAATTGCTTCTCTCTTTCTCTCTGTCCCTCTTTCTTAAAAAAAAAAAAAAAAAAGTAGTGATGGAACCATTATAAGACCCAACTATCCCACTCCTGGGTATTTCTCCAAAAGATCTAAATCAGTATATTACAGCAACACAGCCAGGTCAATATTTATTTCTTTTTAAAGAGAGAAGGACAGTGAGAAAGAGAGAATCAATTTTATTTAATTTTTTCCATGTGGCTTTCATTGCTACAACACTTTGTTGTATAGGTAGTGCTGGGGTTCGAACCTGCATCCTCATGCAAGCCAGGCAAGCACCATAACTGCCCACTGTTCCAGCCCCCCACAATGTTTATAGCAGCACAATTCACATTTGGAATCAACCCAGTTGCCTCTCATTAGATGAATAGATTAAGAAATTGTGATGTAAATATACAACTGAAGTTCTACTCAGCTACTAAAAGTAATGAAATTATGGCATTTGCTGGTAAATTGATGGAAAACGAATAACATGCTAAGGGAAATCAACCAAACTCAGAAACTCAAAGTGGAACGTTTTCTGTCATTAGTGGAAGCTAGAACAAAATAAAGGAAAGGAGGAGGGAAAGATAAAATCACATAAAAAACCATTCAAATACAAATTAACAGACAAACTAAAGGAAGTCTACTAGAGCAAAGGGAAGGGAAGAGGGGAGGAGCAGGAGGGTAAACGGAGAAGGGAAAGGTGGGGATTTAAAAAAGTACACTTTGCACCTCTAAGATAGTAAATGATTCCCGCGCCATCAATAAAAACTGGAAAAATATCTCAAAGGGAGATCAGCAGGAAAAATGCGCAGAACCAAACTGTAACACTTCCTCGCCTTGGCTTGAGGACACTGCAGAGAGCACCGAGGGGATGCGAGCGCAGCACCCGCCTCCGACAGCCGCCTTGGGTAGCTTCCCGCCGCCGCCCCGCAGCGGCACCCCAGCAACCACCCCTCTCTCCCTCCCCGCCGAGAAGAGGGTTCCACCGCGCGCAGCCCGCCCAGCCTCGACGCGTGGCCGGAAGTCCCGCCCTCGGAACCGGAAGCGCCCGCCTGCTGCGTGTTCATTGGCGGAGCTCCGCCTCGCACGCGCAATGCGCGCTTCCCCGGAGCTGAGCCGTCGGAATCCTCGATGGCCGGGGTTCGGCGAGGCTCGCCCGGGACGGAGCGTCCTGAGGCCGGAAAGGCAGGCCGGCGCCTGGGGCCCAGAAGCCTGGGTGCAGAGGCGGACTCGCTGAGAGCCTGGGGCCATCGTTCCTGGGTGTGCGCTGGAGCCTTGGAAGGCTCAAAGCCCGGGAGGGAGGTGCTGTGGCTGCGGAAGGACAAGGCATGGCGGCGAGGCTGACGGTCAGTATTCCCACAACCGTGCTCTCCTGGTAAAAAATCTAGTCATCTTTTGCTTTTATTTTTTCTGAATTTGATTTGTAATATATTTAGTTAAGGTTTTTTTTTTTTTAATTTTCGACCTGTCAAGTAGTACTATAGTTCTGTAATTTTTATTTACCAATATTTAATAGGCTCACTAACGTTCATTTTGTGGTGCTGGAGAACCCAGGTCGTCCTGCATGCTAAGCACATGCTCTACCACGGATCTACCCCCTCAGTCCGGGTTGTTGACCTTTTAAAGTGAGTGGGAAGTCGCCCTTCTCTCTGTTCTCAAAGAATGTGTTGTTGTGTTGTCATTTAAAATGTTAGTGTTCACCAGTGAAACGACTTAGGCCTTTAGTAATTTCCGCGGGAAGATGTTTTCAAATAGTTTCTTAAATACATCTGGGCTATTCAAGATTCTTTGTTTTTTGAAGTTGTTTTTGAAGAAATATCTATTTCACATAATTTGCAAAAACTGTTGGCATACAATTGCTTAATGTTCTTAATAATCTGTTGTCTCAATCTTTTTTCATCGTTAGTTGTGATTTAATCATTTCTGTAATTAAGTTATCACTTTATAAAATTTTTATAAACAAACTGGTTTGATTAAACACTTATAATTACCTATCTACACATTAACAATTTTTATCCTAAGCCTCATGAAGTGGCACTATAGCTGTAATCCCAGCTAGTCCGGAGACTAACACAGGAAGATCTTGAGTTTGACGCTAGCCTGTCAAAAATTCAGGGTACATTAAATATTCAACATTCACTCTACCAAACTTTGAAAACACAGTTAGTATAAAGAGCTTTAAAAATAAGAATCAAAATCACATAACCCATTGAAAAATGCCATTAAATTTTAAAAGCATCTTTAAACTTACAACAACCACATTTATTAGTTGTATAACATGACTTTTAAATTTATATTCTGAATCTTTTTTGGTGTGGTGGTAGGGCCAAGCACATGCTAGACAAGTGTTCTGCCACTGAGCTACTCTGTCAGCACCTAGATTATGAACATTTTACCATACTTGAAATATTATGGAAGTGGAATATTTCATTTTTATAGCAGGTCCTTTTTTCCTACTGATATTTTTAATATAAATGTGAAAGTATATTAAAGTAGACAGATGAAGTTGGAGACATATAAAGAAAGTGATAATGTGTGATCTCTCAAATCCCCTCTGATGGCTTTAAGGAGTCTTCATCTAATCATGGGTTTTAGGTGTAACATATCATTCCTTTGTCAAGATGTTACTGTTACTTTAAACAAGGCCAGAGGAGCATTGGCACATCTTAGTTTATGTTAATATTTAAGTCGTATCTCTCTTTTCTTTATAGGTCATGAGAAAGCCCAAATCTTAGTTTTCTGTAATCACAAAGAACTGAAATATGCAAACAATTCAGATGAGCAAGAAACAGATTTTCCCATAAGGACTCCAGAAAGGAACACAATCCTACCAATACCTTGATTTTTTTCCCCCAATGACACCAGTGTTGTTCTTGTGACCTGCAAAACTGTACAACAGTTTTTGTTGCTTTAAATTATGAATTTGTGGTAACTTTTTAAGGACAGAAAAAGAAAACTAATACATAAACATTATTGCTTACATTACTTCCTAATGTAAGACTATGTCCTAGGCTCATGTTGTACCCTGCCTGCCCCATTTGGAAATAGTCTGTTCCCCAAGGGGTTCTGGTTCCTTTTATTTAAAAATCATATTTCTAAACCAATAACTGTACACTCAATATGCTTAAAGCTACTGGGATGTAACTGCTTACTAGGTTGTCTCAAAAGAGATATGGGATATGTGGACAAGTAAACATTTCTACCTGCATGGCATTCTTCATCTGTACTAAAATCTCCAAATATTTTACAAGACTGGATATTTAAAAGCAAAGATAAACTACAGGAAGAGAATGAAATTCCAATACACAATCAATAAAGGATCAAATGGATAAATATGACTTCATGAAAACTAAAATTCTGCTCCAGAAGATACTGTTAATAAGTAAAAACAAAAGCCACAGACTGTGAGAAAATATTGGCAATACTTGCATCCAGAAATATTAATAAAATTTCAAAACAATCATAAACCAAGTAATTTTTCTGATTTTCTGAAGTAGGCAAAAAAAAAAAAAAAAATGAAGAGGCATTTCATTCAACAAGATACGTAGACGACGCACCCACGAAGAGTGCGCCACGCTGACTCGGAAGTGCAAATTAAAACCACAATGAATACTACTGCCTAACTACTTGAATGGCTAAAAGTGAACAACTCATAACTTACAAAGTATCAGGCAGGAGATGAAGAACTGATAATGTGGTATAGATCAGGAGAAAATATGAAACAAATAACCATTTAGAACAATTTGGCAGGTTCTTACAAACATCTTGAATCAACTTCTAACATGAGAGTGCAGAGTTTTTCAGACCCATTCCCTAGCAAGACTAGTGGTGAAATGTAAAAACCATGAGAATCTTCTGAAAAGGGGTCTCATAGCACAGAGCAAATGAAATATTTATTTAGAAAAATCTAACATTTAGTATGAACAGCAAAACTGTTATTTGAAAGATCCTCTGTTCCTCCCTGCCTCCTGGCTGAGTTAGATGGAAACTCAGGACCATCTTCTCGGGAGGAGCAGCAAGACTTCTCATCCTGCTCTCAGTGTGCATGTTTAGAAGTTTAGGTGAGTGATGATCAATCCCTGGCTCTTCCACAAATGCTACTCTCAGAACGTCTGCTTAGTCCTGTTACTCCTAAGGCTCTCTTCCAGTCTGAACTGGTGTGGAATAAGGACACACACTGGCTGAAGCCTTTCCCCGCATTCACTGTCTTTATAAGGTTATCTGGGCTCTGATGTTTATGCTGCTGAGGCAGAAGACTTTTGGTTAAAGTCTTTTCCACTAAATGCATTCATAATGTCTTTCAGCTGTGTGTCCTCTCCAGCGTTCTGAAGAGGCTGGAGGTGAGGCTAAAGGTTTTCCCACATTTGAAACATCAAGACTTTTCTCTAATATGAACTTTCTGGTGTTGAATGAGGTTGAAACGCTGGCTAAATGATTTCCCACAATCAATGCACTCATAAGGCATTTCTCCAGTGTGAATTCTCCGATGTTTAACAAGGCTGGAGCTGTGGCGAAAAAATTTCCCACATTCTCTGCATTCATAAGGCTTTGCTCCAGTGTGAACTCTCTGATGTTTAACAAGGCTGGAATTCTCACTAAAGAATCTCCCACATTCATTGCACTTAAAAGGCTTTTCTCCAGTGTGAACTTTCCGATGTTGCATAAGGCTAGAGCTTTGGCTAAAAAACTTCCCACATTCACTGCATTCATAAGGTCTTTCTCCAGTGTGAACTCGCCAATGATTAATTAGGCTGGACTTGTGGCTATAGAATTTCCCACATTCACTGCACTTAAAAGGTCTTTCTCCAGTATGAACTCTGTGATGTTTCATTAGGCTAGAGTTGAAGCTAAAGAACTTCCCACAGTCTCCACATTCATAAGGCCTTACCCCAGTGTGGATTCTGTGATGCTGAACAAGTGTGGAATTATGCCTGAATGCCTTTCCACATTCACTGCATGTAAAAGGTTTTTCTCCCGTGTGAACTCTTTGGTGTTGAATGAGGTCGGCATTTCGGCTAAAGGATTTTCCACATTCACTGCACCCATAGGGTCTTTCTCCTGTGTGAACTATTTGGTGTATAAAAAGGTTGGATTTATGGCTAAATAGCTTCCCACATTCACTGCATTCATAAGGCTTTTCTCCAGTGTGTAGTCTCTGGTGCTGAACAAGCAAGTATTTCTGACCAAAGGCTTTCCCACATTCACTGCATTTGTAGTGCCTTTTTCCATTATGAAAGAACTCTGCACTCTCAGTGCTCCGGGGAGGATCCCCTTCACAATGAGTCATCTGGTACTTGAGAAGACCTGAGCTGATATGAAAGTCTTTCCCACCCTCTCTGCTTTGCAGAGGCTTCTTCAACAGGTGCATTCTGCAGCTACTCAAAACTGGGACCCTGTCCTCTTCTCTATTTAAAGGTTTTTCTCCACAGGACAGCTTCTGGTGTTGTTGAAGATTTTCACTAAGCATTCCTATGGAAACACTCTGCTCAGAAGGAGCCTCTGTAGCCACTGCTCTGTGCCAACAACCTGAAAGCAGAGAGATACCGATGAAGGGTATATGTAGACTCTGGTGTGAACAAATACTCACAAATGTGTGTCAGATGCCCCCAGTAAAGAGTTCCTGGTATTTCTGGCAGAATGATGGGTCTAAGTCAGGGTGGGAAGTGGTCCACTGTGCACTGCTAATCCTGGCAAGCTCACACACAGGGGAGGCCTCATGAGTAGCACTGACACAAGGATGGGATACAGCCGGGGAGGATGAGCCAGATCCTCAACACACTTGCCTGCAAACAGTTTTCTACAAGGCCTGAATACATAGCGCACAGTACATATGGCATGTCTAGGTCCCCCAAAGTTAATACAATTTAATAGCCTGTGTTCAAAGACTACTCAGGTATAAATGCTCACCTCACAACACATTCAGCAAAAGCCACTGCTGGAGAGTGCTACAAAAGCATGGGTAAAACATGGAGGACAGACAGGTAGGGGACAGCCCTGAGTCAGAAATAACAGAAATAATAAGCAGGCAAATAGGGAAGAAAAGATGGAAATCAGCCATAACTTCTTGCCTTAGCATCAGAACATCAGAACCAATAACAAAATCTTGATATGAACCTATCCCTGAGTTCATAATTCCCCCAGCTCCACCCTCCAAGTACCTCTCAGCATGGCCGGAGTCATAATTCCCTGTGCAGGAATGAAGGGCTCTCCCCGTGACTCCAGCTGAGTAACTTCATAGGTCCTACAAGATCCAAATCCTAAGGGAAAAACAGGACAGGTAAGTGATCAATATTGCACCAGAGTGACCCACTTCACAACTAATCATGAGGAAAAAATAATTAATACAAAAACACTCTTGGAGAAGTCCCATGCAAACAACTCATCAAGTAGTGACCACATGATAGCCTCAATTCCTGACACAGGCAGACCTAAGGTGTATCAGAGGAAGAAGGCAGAACCTAGGACACAGAACTGCTACAGATTTACACAGCATTACCAGGCCACGGAGAGGCTAACTGGGTAAGATCCGTTAGGCTGCCTGCAAGATTCCTGATCTTCAAGTTCTTTCCCGCATGACTTTGGGATAGTTTGGGGAGAACAAGTGGGAAAGTACACAGACTAGGCCTATTACCTACAATACCTACTCCAGGCCCCTGGAGAAAAGCAGTGTCCATGACGTAGTTTTGAGAAGAATAGCTGAACCTAGCCCAGGATACTGTGATGATGAGACGGACCTTACCCAGAGAAGTCACATGTACAAAGTTCTCTGTCATCACACTGTGGTACAGGAGCCTCTGAGCATCATCAAGCAATCTCCATTCCTCCGGTGAGAAGTAGACAGCCACATCCTCAAAGGTCACATGACTCTGTCACAATGGAAAGAGCTGAGTTCATATGTAGCCTCTTTTCCTGGTACTCTCAACATCTCCCCCCAAATCTACTCCTCATTACCCACTTCCTTACCCCTTACTTCAGGGGTACTACCAGCTCCTGGAGCCATGGATGCCCAGTCTCTTAAGTTCTCATGACTACTGCATCTGGCATATGGCAATAATAGCCAGGTGGACAAATAAGAGTCCATCTAAGCTCCGGGCTTGATATGCAGAGCCCCACCCTTGTCCTACCAGATAATTCACTAGGGTCCTCCAGATCACATTTCTCAAATATGGCCAGATTTGGGTCACTTATCCCAAACATTATCCGTATAAGAGCCTTGGGCCATCCATTTATGCTCTCCAGACAACACCTATTACTCTTTGTACTAAAGCTTCTTTATATCTCAGCTACATCTTAGAATAGAGGCCCAGCTCCTCAGGCTACTATTCCAGACCTAACTCCTGCCTCCCACCATCCCACCAACATAATGGAGACTTAAGTTTGCCTGAGAATTCCCAGTAAAACCTCACCTCAATGCATTTTCTAATGTTGATCACTGTACTTCTAATACGTTCTGAATCTCATGCCAATGGTTGCCAGGAATGGGAACCTCTCCATAGAATCCCTGATCTGGATTCAGGGCCCTGACACCATGTGACCACCTTCCAGGGAATGCAGATAGAAAATTAGAATAGCAAATAATCTTAGGATAACACAATCCCAGAGACCATGTAGGTGGGAACTGAGGAGGGTGAGGCCTGGGGCACCCTCTCCTTACCTCTTCATCTCTATAAATGGTTCTACAGCCGTATGAACCTATGGAAAAGCAAGGATGTAAGAAGCAGGCAATGATACTGGCATCCCAAAGGATTTTTCAAGTTCCCTCACATATCCTGGAGTCAGGTATGCCTAACTATCCACCATCTGGGACTAAGTCCTCTGGTTTCTCTTATCAGCTGTGTGCCCTTGGACAAGTACCCAGCCTCCCTAGGCATCAAATGTTGTCAACTGTAAATGGGGATAAAAATAACATGGAGAAAATAAAAAATAAAAAAGAATAACAGGGAGAGTATTATTTATATCAAACATATCTATGTGTCAAGTACTAATTCTTACTGTGCATACAACTGAAAGGTTTTGATAATGTAGGGTGACTTTTTTTAACATACCTTCGAAATAAGAATGCGACACTGAAGATATTAGTTGTGTTTGCATGTGTGAGAATGAATCCGGAGTGCTCTACCACTGAGTTATATCCTTATACATCCCTATTCTATATTTTTTAAAATTTTGAGACAGGGTCTAAATTGCAAGACTATCTAAAGGATAGTCTTGGAATCATCCTGTCTCCACTTCTGGAGTACCTGGGATCACAGACATGTGCCACCATTCCCAGCAAGACATTTGATTTTAGGCAAATGCTAAACAATATATTAAGTTTTCAACCAAAAGTGCTTACGATGAATGCTGTTTTAATTACATTAAGTATGAGTCTTGATCAATCAGTGCTTAAGTTAATAAATATAGGACCTGAGTCTGAGCAAAACAAGTGGCTAGGTTTCACAACCTAGCTGCCTGCTATAAACCCCCCAGGGGGCAATACTGCTGGGGGGGTCGTTCTTCCATTGGGATAGGTGATCATCTCTTCTGCCCTTAAGTTTGGGGGAACTTAAGCACTACAATGGCTACTCCTTCAGTCTCACTAACGTTTCCTCTCCTCTTAAAGGAGTGGACAATGAAGGCATCCTAAGCCTGGAGTGCCAAATCTATACGGTGGGACCTTGGTCTCCACCTCAGTCCTGACTCTTTATACTCTATAACCATCCACTCCGTAGGTGTCAACCATAACCATTCCAAACAACCACAAGAGTCTACCCCTCTGAAGGCAGTCTCCCCCCAAGCCTATCTCTACCTTCCCTCAGGGTCTATCTGAAATCAAAATCTTCTGATTCTCCTTCCTGAATATAAGCCCCAGGCCTGGCTCTGGTCCAGGCCTCCACTAACCCACTCTTAGTTATCTCATATCTGGGCCAGATCCCTCTCCAGAACTCCAGATGTGAGCTGCCAAGTGACGCTCTCATCCTGGGACAGCTCGGGACCACTATGTCCCAAGCTGATCTCTGCAAAAACTCCCGAATCTCCATCTTTCCAGGTACTCAGAAAAAAAATTTGCACATGAACAAACACCGAGAGGGTCCTTTCCTCCTACCAGGAAGTCCTGCGCGCTCGGTGTTTAAAATTCATCGAGGAGAAGTGACCTCTCCTCTCCATTGCCATCTCCGGGCCAAGAACCTCCAGAGCTCTCTTCTGCTTTCCTGGCCTGAGGGCTCCCCACAGCCACTGCGGGCCTCCCTGAGGAGTCCCGCCTCCGCTCCGGGCCCTCCGAGGCCCCGGCCAGCTGCTCGGGGTGTTGAGCCACCTGCGACTCGTTCCTTCGAGCGGTGGCCTGCAGACTCCGGGGGCCCGGCCCGCCCGCTCTCCGCGCCCACTGGGCCAAGCACGGGCCGCTCACCCGGGCCGGTTCCCGCGCCGCTGCCATCGCCATGAGCTGTCCGGACCGGCGCGCTCACGGCGGCGTCGCCGTGCCTCGGGTATCCGCCTGTCCTGGCCTCCAGTCCTCACCACCTCTGCGCAGCTCTCGCGCCCCAGACGTGAGGACCTTGCCCAAAGGAGGGAAACCGACCCCCGGCAGGCAATGCCAGAAATCCCGCCCCGGAAGCACCCTCTCCGCCTGGGCCGACTGCTGGGCGCGGCGCCTTCTGGGAAATGTAGTTCGAAGCGTTAAATGGCCAGGAGGTGAGCATCTTGGCCCAGGAAATGGAGAGATGTGGGCCCAGTGCAGTGTGGTGTACCTGTGGTCCCAGCTACTCGGGACGCTGAGGCAGGAGGATCACAAGTTCAAAGCAACTTAGTGAGACCCTGTCTCAAAAAATAAAAAGGGCTGGGGATGTGGCTCAGTGGCTAAGCACCCCTGGGTTCAATTCCCCCATACCAAACAATTAAGGAAACTAACAGACTCATCCACAGATTGTCGTTGTTGTAGATGGGCCTGGTTTTCACGGGAAGCTGCTACTTCAGTCTTTCTTCCTCCTGAAGGACTTGAACAGGACCTACAGGACCAAAAAGCAGTTCCCTAAAAGCAGTTCCCATGTGTTGGATCATGTACACACTCCCAAATGTGTCAAGAAGATACTCAATGAAAAAGACAACTGTGGTGAAGAAAGGACTCCAAATTCTGGATTAGAAGGTGAGAGAGCTGGAGATCCCAACTCTTGACTTTCTTCATTCACTCCACACTCATTTGTGTACTCTCTCAAGGACCAAACAGGTATTTGTTAAGTCAGGGCAACAGGATCCATAAGCCAACCTTGGTAAAGGAATCTGACAAACATGTTTCAAAACCTAGTTAGTCATAACATAATTCATACAGTATAATGCAATCTATACAGAATTCAGAATCTGACAATAATATACAGAATATCTAGGGAAATCACTGAAGTGATAAAATTATAAAAACTGCTGGAGCAGTGGCTCAGCAGTTACAGAGCTTGCCTGGCATGTGTGAAGACATGAGTTCAAGGCCCAGCACCACATACACTGCAAAGTGTCGAATAAACTTGATTCTCTCTCTCTCCCTCTTTTTTTTAAAGACATCAATGTAATTACTATCAATAGGTGACTCAAACTCCAGGGAGTTTTCTGGATTTGTGAGGTGAGCAAAGAAGAGAGGATGCCTAGGAAATTCTGTTACCATAGGTGGTTGTTACACAGATTTTTTTTTAAAGAAAGGGGACAGAGAGAGAGATAGAGAGAGAGAGAGAGAAAGAAGCAATCTTTATTTAGTTTTTCTTGTGACTTTCATTGCTCAGACACTTTGTTGTGTATGTGGTGCTGGGGTATGAACTCGCATCCTCATGCTTGCCAGGCAAGCGCTGTAACTGCTGAGCCACCACTCCAGCCCCCACAGATTTTTTTTAAGTAAAAAATAATTTTTATACCTCTTAGGAACGTTCCACTGACTACATAAACAGCTTTAAAACATTTGCTACAGGAATAAAAAAAATGGATAACCTCAACTGACTGAAACAGATTCATGCATGTGTAGAATTGCAAATGTCATCATCAGTGAGGAAAGTATATAATACTTAGTCATTTAGTTTAGACAAAATGATTACCTATGTAGTAAATTCACATGACTCGTTGAAATCACAAAATACATCAAACAAGGGCATTTTTTTTTCAGGGCTGAGGACTGAACTCAGGGCCTTGTACATGCTAGGCAAGTGCTCTGCCACTGAGCTAAATCCCCAACCCTAAACAAGGGCATTTTTAAAGGAAAACAGAAGTGTTTTCTGAGTCTATAAGTTCTCTCTCTAACCTCTGGGATCCATTTCTGTTTTCAGTCTTTAGGAACATTTCCATGTCTGTGAGGAATGAGAACATCAAAGCTCAAACCTTGTCTTCAACCACATCCCCTTCAAGGCTGCAGACCATAATCCTCAGTGTTTGAGAATTCTGACTTGCCCAAGAGAGGATGAAAAGCAAATACCCCTCAAGACCCATGTCCACCTCAACATGTGAACTGCTACAGAAGAGGAAAAGGTGATTACAGCAACCAATCAAACAGATTATGTAGAATATCTCCTGAGCTTAAAGCTTAATGGAATGAGCCAACACTCAGCACTTCAGGAAACTCTAGAAATGACCATCTGGTCCTTAGACACTTGAATTCAAAACCTCTCTGCTGGAAACTTAGGGATCATGTTCCATCAGAACATGATCTACCCTTAGAAGAAAAATTGAACAGGAAGATGATGCCACAGTATGCAGAAATAGAACTGTATACTTAGGAAGGGAAAGGCTTACTATTTCAGAGGGCCAGTTTTACTCTATAACAGGTAACCAACCCTATACTTTGGTATTGCCCAGAGACTTAACAGCCAAAGACAACAACCCATGAAGACATCATCTTGGTGACCATGGGCTATTCCAATGCTCCTGTAGTACCAAGTAATGAAGGGTCATCAACCACCAACAGTGCCACCGCTCTGTCCCTGTTCTCACAGATACTCCACCTTTGAGAATTACCTGGGTTTCCTTGCTCTACTGTACATTCTTTGGCATTTTGTATTACATTAAGAAATTTTCATGGCATTAGCCCTAGATAACTAAGTATATATTCATTTGTTCTGGAATATTTGATGATGTTTCCCCCTCAATTGTAACTCTATATCATCTAATAAATAATAAAAATTAAAAAAAATTTATTTTGTGCATAAATGTATTTCCATTATATTTATCATTTTTGGCCTCAAATAGTCTTATGCCACACTTTCATGAAAAACATTGGTATGTATAGAAATTTGATTTGGTGGTTATTTCTTTCGCTCTTTTCTTTATGTCTTTCCTTCCTTGTTTTTAAAGAGAGAGAAGGACAATAAGAGAGAAAGAGAGAATCGATTTTATTTGGTTTTTCATGTGGCTTTCTTTGCTGTGTGCTGTGACACTTTACTGTGTATGTTCTGCCAGGGTTCAAACTCACCCCCTTGTGCATGCCAGGCAGCTCTGTAACTGCTTAGCGACCACTACAGCCTCTTCTGCCCTTTTTCTTCTCAAATGCCAATTAGTAGATTGTCCATCTTTTCAGATACTTGTAAAATACTCAAAATAATTAAATATATTTCTGTGCGTGGAATAAAAGATATCTTGAAAAAGAGTGTTACTCTGGGTTTAACACAATCACTGACCATATGCTGGAGAAATATATTTTGTGTATATGGTGCTGAGCCACATCCTCAGCCCAGGAAAAATATATCATTCACTTCTACAGCTGGAAGCTAATAAATATGTCACTCAGCAAAGTATGAAAATGAGAAAAATAAGCAATAATAGAAAGAATGATCTAGAGTAAGGGGATTGAACACAGGTCCTCCTGCAAGCGACCACTGAGTTATATCCTCAGCCCCGGAGAATCTTTTCTGAGGTAACCAGAAACACAAGAGTTAAGCACGTGTTTCAGGGCCACCAAACGTTCCTATTCCATGTTTCACATCATAGCCGCGTACGGAGTCTTATTCTATTTTGGTGCCTGATCCAAAATGCTGAGGCTCTGGAAACTAGCTCTAGAACTTCAGACTAATTGTATTTGAAAACATCATAAAATTTCTTAGCTTCCAACTGTAGAAGTCTGAGTGACATTAGCACAGCGTGTATCCATTTTTGTATATTTTTCAATGAGCATTCTCTGCATAAGGATGCCTGAGTGAAATGTCTCTAAATATTTCTGTGATGAGCTTCATACTACAAGCATGAGAAACATAGACACATCTCTTCAGAAGAAGCAAAGCCCGGCGTCGTGCACAGCTGTGGACGCCAATTCCAGGAGGCTCAGTGGCACAAGTGGGCCTTGACTGGAGGTCCCACGCATTGCTGGAGCCATCGCTGGTGCCCAGAGAACTACACCACCCAGAAGCCTCGGGGGCTCCGAGCCAATCAAGGCCCAAGGGAGGGGCGGTTTCCGTTCTCCGGAAGTCGTAAGGTGGAACTTCCTGCTTCCCCCTCGGCAGACATCTTGTTTGTTTTGGGTTTAGTGGATCAGTCTCTGGAGCGCTACGTCAGACTCGCCGTGAGGGGAACGGGAAGCTGCGAGAGGAGGCGTTGTCTTCCCCACACAGAGCGGGCCGGGGCCTCGCGGTGGCGCCTCCCGAGGGACCTGTACGTTGGGCGGGGCTCCGGAAGGCGGATCCCAGCCCCCGCCCTTGTCGCCCTGTCGCAGTCCCTGGCCCGAGGGCGGCGGCCTCGCTGATGGACCCGGCGCAGGTGGGTGCGTCCCCGGGTCCTTTTCCGACCCCACGTCTGAAGCTTCAAACGATGGACCGACCACTCGGGCCGCTGCAGCCGAGACCCAGGTGCAGGGCAGCGGAGGCTCCCGTGGCTGAGTCCCCTGGCGGACAGCCAGGGCGATGGGTTGTGGGAGGTGTCACAGGCCAGGGACCGGCGTTTGCACGGGCGTGGAGCTGAAACACACGTCCTGCCAGCCTGAACAGCTGGCCTCGGTTCTGAGGTCTCGGGGAGCCCTGGAAGGCTGAGGGTTGGAAAGGTGTTCCACAGACGTTTCAGGGAAGAAAGTCGGGTTGGTGGAGATGAAGACAGTGAAGACTGCAAGAACTAGTCCAAGGTGCCGCATTGTTAACAGGTGGAAGAGTGAGGTACAGAGGTTACACAGCTCCAGCTCACTTTGTAGCAGGGCAGAAGCAGGGAATAGACCAGAGCCCTTGGGTCTCCTTCATGGTTTCTTGACTCGCAGTCTCCTTTTCCCTCAGGTGCCTATAAATTTGGAAGTAATTGTTGACCCTACATAGGGGAGGGGAGGATGACCATGCTCTCTCTATGCTGGCCTCCATCCCTATGGTCTCCACGATTGTGGAGCCATCAGAGCATTTTCTTCAATCTGATTTCTTGGATCAGAGGACCCTGGAGAAACCTCAAGCTGGGTTCTGAGTCATGGTTAGGGATTGTATAACTTTAGGATTCCCTTTGTGGAGAATCCTCAAAAAATTAGGGATGGATTCACCATATGATCTAGCTGTCCGTTTTCTGGGTATTTTTCCGGAGGAGTTAGAATCAGCACATTACAGTAACACAGTAAAATCTATGTTCACAGCAGTTCAATTTACAATAGCTAAATTATGGAACCAACCCAGATACCCATCACTGGGTGAATGGATCCAAAAACGGTGGTGTATATATACCATGGAGTTCTACTCAGCAATTACAAACAATGAAATTGCAGCCTTTGAAGGTATATGGATGGCGATGGAAGAAACCATGCTGAGCAAAGTTAGACAAACCCATAGAGTTAAGGGTCAAATGTTTTCACTGATTTGTGGAGGCTGGTACTAAACCCAGGCCTGTGTGAAACATAGTTACTCTCAGGTATTAAAATGAATTAGACCCGACTAAGGCATAGCAACACAAATTCTATGGGATATGTGTTGGGGAGGAGGGGGAGGGGCTGGGGGGAGAGGACAGAAGGGAGATTAGAGAGGGATCTAGGGGGTGACTCTGACTTAAGGATAAAAGTATATCATACTGTTACTTTTATGCATTTTTGTACAATAACCACATTTCTTAATTAAAAAAAAAAAAAAGGGATTCCCATGTCTGGCAACCATTGGAATGAGGGTGGAAGGTTGTTCTAGGTGCATGAATCAACATGTGCAAATGCTTAAAGTGAAATTGAGATGGCTGTTTTCAAGAAACTGTAGGTCACTCTCATCTCTAGTAGGAAGGGCCAAGGTGGGGGTCAGAAGTCAGGCCTGAAACATTAGACAGAGGAACTGGTCCTCTATGCTAAGAGAGGTAGAAGTATAGAGCAGAGGAGGGAGATGATCTGATGTAGATCTCAACAGTCCTCCTCTAGATGTGCAGAACTGACTGGGTGTGGTTTGAGTTTGGTGAGTTATGGTGAAGGCAAGGAGACCAGAAAGGCTATTCCTCTCATTCCAGTTGAGTGATGATAACAGATGGCCAGAAGGGTGACTGTGTAGATGGGAGAAGTGATTGGGTTTGATTTTTTGATGTCAGGGAGAAAAATAACACCAAGGTTTTTGGCTGAACAACTGTAAGGATAGAAGCTTCCTCATCTGAGATGATCAAGACAGGGTGGCAAATATCTTTCAGTATGGATCTGAAAAGTTTGTTTGTTGCCATATGAAGAGTCCAAGATGTTCCCGAAAACACTGAGTGGAAGGATCAAGTGGATTGTTAAACACACAGGGCTGGGTACTCAAGGGATTCAGGATGGAGATAAACCTAAAAGGTAGAGAATAGCATATAGACTAGGTTTTAGGAGAAGGTTCACATCTCAGTGGTAATTCAGTTAGTGAGCCAAGAAGGTGATGACATAAGTCTACAAACTGGGTCAAGGGCCAGAGTTGTGAGATAGGTGTGATCCAACAAATGATTTTCATGTAAACAAATATCCGATGGCCTCTGGCCTCAGTACCAGGATTATGGTCAGCATAATCTTATAGCAGCCCCATAGTAATTAGCTGACAGAAGAGTAGGGTCCTATATGCCAAAGCCCAAGTGTAACTAGTGTCTTTCTGCCCACCTGCCTATTGCTGTGGGTGATTAATAGGATCATGAGGAGAGAGCAGAAACTCATAGCACCTGGTCTGCTGTTTCCTGTGAATTGAGGAGTTCGATTTGACTGTGTGCAGGAGGGAAATATGGGGGGACATGGATGGATGGGAGACAAGCTATTCATGGACTTGGCTCTCCCCACTGTGGCAGGAGCAGGTGAACTTTGAGGATGTGTTCGTGTACTTCTCCCAGGCAGAGTGGGAACTCCTTGATGAGGCTCAGAGGCTGCTGTACCGAGATGTGATGCTGGAGAACTTTGCACTTATGGCCTCCCTGGGTAAGGCCTTTGCACCCACCCCTGTGTCATTTTCCCTTTTCCCCAGGGCAGTAGTGTCCTTTTCTTATTGGACCATGGATACTACCATCTTCCCAGTTCCCTGGAACAGGTGCTGTGGATACTGGGCCTGGGTTGTATGCATTTCTGCCTCTTGTGGTTTGTTTGTTTGTTTTTAAAGAGAGGGAGAGAGAGAGAGAAAGAGAGAGGATGAATTTTATTTAGTTTTTCATTTGGCTTTTGTTGCTCCAACATTTCGTTGTGTATGTGGTGCTGGGGTTCAAATCTGTGTACTTGCACATTCCAGGCAAGCACTGAAACCACCAAGCCACCACCCTAATCCCTGCCTCCTGCTTTTAAAGAGTCCCAGAACCTACCTCCAAATGCTTGAAGGGATAGAGCCAGGAGTCATGCATCCTACAGTCAGCCAGAATATATCCATCTTGCCTTCCTGACTGGAAACCTCTGTCTATATCCATAACATTTCTATGCTCCAGATCCTGCTACCTTCCTCTAACTGACATTTTCTGGGCTTGCCTATGCCCAGAATTGCAGTGACCACTATAGTCACTGTCTGCTGGGATCTCTGGGTTGACCCTACTGTAAATTATTTTTAGAATATTTACTTTTCTTCTCTGTAGGAAGGGTCACCTAGACCAGTGCTGGCCATTTACCTGTCTTGTCTTCCTCTTAGGACGTGCATCTTGTATGTTCCATGGAGTTGCTTCAGTAGAGCTTGGGAGTGAGCCCTGGGAACCTGACTGGGTGGATATGACTCCAACCATTGCCAGAGAGACTCTAGGTAGCTGTGGTGAGAGGGAGCTGGGGAAAATAGCGGTGATGTCAAGTCTGAGTTCAAATCATTCCATAACCTATATGCCCACAGCTATTTCAGTGCCAATGCCATTGGAATACCTCATTTCTGTTTACTTTTCTATTTACACATTTGTCTTATTCTCTGATGTTTGTCCTCCAGCCATTCTGTGTCTCTGCCTCCACCTCAGGTGCTCTTCTCCATAGCTCCCTCTACAATATTCTCCAACATTGGCCTACTCTCAGTGCACATACTCCAAGCAGTCCTTAAACACCAGCTCCCAGTAGCACTTTGTCTTAAGCATGAACATAATCCTTCTGTACAACTGTGACCTTTCCCCTGCTGCCATGGAAATCTGGTTGTGAAAGATCCTTGGGGGACCCTACCTCATCCTCCTGTGCTGTATCTCACATTTTTGTCCTTTCTCAGTCAAGATCTCTTCCATTTCATGACCCTCAGATGCCAGCTACTGCCTAGTGGACCTCTACTGAACCTGACCTCAGGCACCTTGTCCTGAGCTCCTATGATCTATGATCTTAGTTGTGGTTGATGCACATTTGTAATGAGGCTACCCCCTGACACCTATGTCAGTTTGTACTTCACCAGCATTTCTCTGCTTTCAGGCTGTTGGCATGGAATGCAGGATGAGGAGGCACCTGAGCAGAGCATTTTTACAGAAGGAGTGTCACAGACCAGGACTCCCATAGGAGACTCTTGTACTCAGAAGTCCCACCCCTGTGAGATGTGTGGTCTGGCTTTCAAAGACGTTTTACACTTGGCCAAGCACGAGGAAACACATCCTGGGCAGAAAGCACACATGTGTGTATCACATGGGAAGCAGTTCTGGTTTAGTGCGAACCTTCACCAGCACCAGAAGAAGCTCAGTGAAGAGAACCCCATTAGAAGGGACAAGGGCAGTACCTTTCCTGGGAACAGCTGTCCTGTCCAGGCCTCAGAGATGCCTTTTATGACAAGGAAGAGTTGTAAAGACTCCTCTAGCAGCTCAAGCATTTTCCAGCACCATGACTCTCACAGCAAGTGGGATTCACATGGTGGAACCAAGTATGAGGAGACCTTTCACAGTGGACAAAGGCATTACACATGCAGTGAATGTGGCAAAGCCTTCAGCCGCAAAGACTCACTTGTTCAACACCAGAGAGTCCACACTGGAGAAAGACCTTATGCATGTGGTGAATGTGGGAAAACCTTCAGCCGCAAACCCATACTTGCTCAGCATCAGAGAATACACACTGGAGAAATGCCTTATGAATGTGGCATATGTGGGAAGGTTTTCAATCATAGTTCTAACCTTATTGTACACCAGAGAGTCCACACTGGAGCAAGACCTTACAAATGCAGTGAATGTGGGAAAGCCTATAGCCACAAATCCACGCTTGTCCAGCATGAGAGTGTACACACTGGAGAAAGGCCTTATGAGTGCAGCGAGTGTGGGAAATACTTTGGTCACAAATATAGGCTCATTAAACATTGGAGTGTTCACACTGGAGCAAGGCCTTATGAGTGCATTGCATGTGGAAAGTTCTTTAGCCAAAGCTCCGATCTTATTGCACACCAAAGAGTTCACAATGGTGAAAAGCCGTATGTGTGCAGTGAATGTGGAAAAGCCTTTAGCCACAAACATGTACTTGTTCAGCACCACAGGATTCACACTGGAGAAAGGCCCTATAAATGCAGTGAGTGTGGGAAGGCTTTCAGGCAAAGAGCTTCCCTCATCCGGCACTGGAAAGTCCACACTGGAGAAAGGCCTTAAGTTCGTAGGTGCTATGCCATGTCCTTGTTCAGCATGACTGGTATCTGAGAACAGCTCAGAAAGCCGTCTTTGTGTGTAGCCCTCAGCCAGAGGTTGAACCTCAGGCACCACACATCCACCCTGGGGAAATCCTGAATGCCAGCTGTGTGGGAAGATTCCTGGGACTATGTTGCATTTTCTAACCTGCGCAGGAGCTGGACCAGAATTGTATCACTACCATCACCTCTGACAGGAGCCATCTGCTTTGGCACTGGCAGAGCCCTGCCTTGTGCACTCTAGTGTGCTTTGAAAGTCACACCTCTGTGCTCCTCAGCTGGGACATCCATGGGCAGCATTTGACTAGGTGTGGCCTGCAGGAATCTGCTGGCTGTTGGCGCAGGTTTCCTTCTGTGTGGACACTGCTGGTCTCATGTGACACTTGTGATGGATTGGTCTAAACTCTGAGATACTTAATTGCCTCCCTCATGTTGTTCTGGTTTGGCAATAAATACCTTAATTTTATATTACCTTTAATCTTGAGGATTCTGTTCACTTTGTGGGTTGGTCTGGGAGCAGGATTGGGTTCCCCTGGCATGAAGAGATGAAGTGCTTTTGTGAAAGCTCCAGCTGTTTGTGTCTCAGAGACGCTAGTAGAATGGTGAATGATAGCCCATTTTAGCATTGGCCTAACTTGCATTGCTGCTTGAGCTCTCCTAGAAAGGAATCTTTGCAGGTCCAATCTGTGGTCTACCTTCTAAGAGTATTTGTGTGACCAAAGTCAGTGAACATCTTGACTTGAGAACTGAAATCTGTCATTTGGTGGGTAAATACCACTGGTATCCCATAAAAGGACCAGGTGGGGATGATAGTTGGTACAAGACACTGATTAACAGTGAGTTGGGAGACAGCAACAGACGATAGGGATTGAAAGTGTATCCACAGGAGATGAGTGTGGTGGTGCACCTATCATGCTAGCTACCCAGGAGGCTGAGACAGGAGGATCACTTGAGCCCAGGAGTTCAAGACCAGCCTGGGCCACATATTAAGACCCCATCCCCCCCAAAATAAAAGTATATCCACAAATGTTGGCATCACTCTGGCTTTATGCAGCTTTTGCAGAAATTCTTGAGACTCCCATACCATTGTCTCCTGTGGCTAAGGTCACTGTCAGAGTTGTCATTCTAAATATTTTCTGCAACAGATTGCACATATTTATAATGTGCAGTCTTATAAGTTTTGATACATATATGCACCTGTGCAGCCAAAATTTCTTGATTCCCTTTATAATTTCTCTCCCCTTCTCCTGTCCCCAGGCAATTGTTGTTTTGCTGTCACTGTACATTTGTTTGCATTTCGTAGGATTTTATATATGTGAACTAATGCAACGTGTACTCAGATATAACTGGCTTCTTTAATTCTGATCATTTGTTTTCGTTCACGTTGTCTTGAGTGTCAGTAGTGTTATTTCTTTTTCTTTGTACTTTCACTGAGGGTGTTCCATTATGGGGAAATAGGTCCAAAGCAAGTCATCTGGAGAGACTCGCCTGGGAACTAAACTGTAGCGTCTGTTATAACTCAGCCTGGAGGTGAGGTGCTGTCGTTTCTTGGATATTCATGTCCATAATCATGTTTTGTTTTTGTTTTACTTTTTTAGTCCTTTAACAGTGAGTTAAGTTGACTGATTTTCCAATGTTATGCCAACCTTGCATTTCTAGGAAAATCTCCATTTGGTAATGACTTATTATTTTTTTTAGGTGTTGGTGGATGCAGTTAGGTATTTTAAAGAGCAATTCTTTTTGTATCTGTATTCATGAGGGATGTTTTGTTCTTTAATGCCTGGGTTTGGCTTTGGCTTCAGCATAATGTTGGCTTTACAGAATAATTTGGAAGATATTCCTTGCTATTGAGTTTGTGAAATTGGTATTTCTTCCTTAGGTGTTTGGTAGAATTCACCAATCTGGGCCTGAAATTTGTTTTGTGGGAAAGTTTTGAACCAGAAGATTAGTTTCAGTGGTAAATTTCTCCTCCTTCCTTCCTTCCTCTTTCTCTTCCCCTTCCTTGTCTTTTTCCTCCTCCTCCTCCAATTCTTCTTCCTCCTCTTCTTATCTACAATGAGTTTTCAAGGATTATGTTTTGCAATGAGTAGTTTGTCGATTTTATTTAGTCAAATTTTTCAAAATTCTCATATTACTAGTAGTATATAGAATCTGTAGTCATGCTATCTTATTCCTGATACTGGTGGTGCCTAGTCAGTATTTTTTAGTCTTGATCAGTTTTGATAGATTTACCAATTTTATTGATCTTAAAGCACCTGGTTTCATTAATTTCTCTGTTTTCTGGGGTTTTTCTCCTTTCCATCTTGACCTTTACTACTATCTTCAGCCTTTCTTGGATTTCATGTCTCTTGATATTCTGGTTTTTCCTAATGTAAGTGCATACTAGTAGCATGTTCCCATAATGACTATTTTATTTCCCTCTCATAAAACTTGACATGTTGTGTTTTCATTTTAATTAAGGTTAAAATCTGTTTAAATTTCTTTATAAATTCCTTCTCTGACACATGGCTCTTTTTAGAAGTCTTGTTATTTAAGTTCTAAATATTTCAGGATTTTCTTTATTTCTCTGGTAATGTAATTTGATTGCAGAGTACATACCTTATGACTTGAGTCGTTTGCATTTATTGAGGCTTGTGTAAAGCCCAGTGTACACGCTGTCTATAACATTTTTAGGCTCACCTGATGTGAATATATATTGTACTCTTGTTAAGGAAGGGTTCTATAAGGGTCAAAGGTCAAAATGGTGAATAAAGTTTTCTGTATCCTCACTGATTTTCTGTGTTCAGAAATTAGTTGTATATTTATTTGAAAAGAATTGCTGATGTCTTTGAATTTAAAAGTAGACTTACCTGTTTCTCTGTGGAGTTCTATCAGTTGTTGTTTTCATGTACTTTGAAGCTATATTATTTGGCAAATAAACATTTTCTATTGTGTCCACTTGATGGCTGACTTCTTTATCATGGTGACCCTCCTTATCTATGTTCATATTCTTTGCTCTAAAATCTACCTTGTGAGATGTGATGCCATTAATATGGTTTGATTGGACACTGAATTTTGCCTTTTTGGGTATTGAAAAAATTTTCTGTTTCTAAAAATACTGTTCATTTTCTTTCTGTTACATTAAGTTACTTGGAAACAATATGATCTTTGGGGCCTTGATTCTCTGTATTTTTAGGTGGGACTGTTGCAGCATTTAAGGCTCATTGCCCACCCACTTAGGCAGAATCATTCTGCATTCTCTTCCTGATGCTTCATGAATAATGAGGATTTCCATTCAAGAGGGTTGGACAGGAACTCTTTTGGTTGCTCCTAGACCCTCCTTGAAAGTTCTCCCGTCTGATTCTTTCTGCTAACTCTTTACCTGCCCTCGATTTATTGTATGCATATTCAGATCAGTACTCAGCTGAATAATCGTGAATGTGCACATCACTGAAGCTTCCTGTCCTATATTCTTTGGATTCCAACTATCTTGGCAAACCCAGATGCCAACCTCTAACTCCTTCACTAGAGTGACTTTGGGCTTTGCCTGGGCTTTCCATCCTTTCACTAGGACCTACGAATTTTCACAGCAACCTGGGACAGTCATGTGTCTCACGCCATTCGTTTGCCATCCCGCATAGATTCTTTTTTGCCTGAGATAGTGTCTTAAGAATCATTTCATATACTTCATCATTTTATTCAGGTTTTTTCCAAGAAAATCTATTAATCTCCAAAGCAGATACCTTGAATACATTAGTAAAATCAATATATTTCCTGTCATACCAAAGAGAGAGAACTCACATATTATAAATATGGAAAAGGAAAGGTGGTATAGTGCTAAGCTACCTCTGAAACATATAATGGGTAATGTGTGACTATTTTAAACAACTCTCTCAATAAACTGAAAATTGGAGAACAAAAATTCATTGAAAAATACCAACAACCAGGTTCATTCAAAAACAAATCTGAAAAATTCTCTACCAAAGATATTAATTGGTATTTTCAGACTCTTGGCAATACTAACCTGTGTATAAAGGTAAGTCTACCCACCAAAAACTTCAACTCAAGATGGCTTCACTAATGAATTCTACTAAACACTTTGGGAAAAAATAATTTGTATTAAATTCTTCCTAGAAATAAAATAAGGATGGAATACATTCCATCTAATTTTGTGAAGTCATTACCACCCAGATAGTAAAACCAGTTAATGATATTGAAAGGAAACTACAGACCAATACTTAGAAGAAAGTATATGAAAAAAAAAGACAGCAAAATCCTTAAAGCATTTTTAGCAAATTAAATTGGGGCGGGGTGGAGTGGTGGTGGCTCAGCAGTAGAGCACTTACTTAACTGGCATGTGAGAGGACCCAGGTTCAAACCCAAATACCACATACGCAACTAAGTGTCAGAAAAATAAAAACCAAATGAAAAAATAGATTCTCTAAAAAATAAATTGATGTGTGTATCTGTACATGTGAAATGTAAGGTTGATTAAGCAATTGGAAATTTAATGTATGTTAAATAGAAGATATAATGTAAAAAGGAATACATCTGGTTCTTGTCCCCGGTTCCTGCCAGTTTCAAAATCTTTAGAATTATTTGAGAAGTGTCTTTGTTTCCGCACGCTAATGAGGTGATTCATGGTAGGCTCCGAATAAAAAAAGAATGGGAGCTGGTCACCAGAAAAGCCAACCATGTGATTAGAGGGTTGAAACTGTGCCAGACTGACCTTTGGGGAGGAAAGAAAGTCTAGAGATTGAGGTCAACCATGTGGTTATGATTTAACCAATGTTGACTACAAAATGACACTCCAGTCAACTCCCTGGACGCGGAAGCTTGGTTGTACCTTCTGGGTACTGAGTGTATTGATATACCAGGAGGTGACATACATTGAATCCATGGGGAAAGGCCTTAGAGTCTGCACATCTGGACTATGCCAGACTTTGCCCTATGTGTCCTCCACTCACTGTTCTAAGTTTTGTCCTCTAAAACAAAACTGGAATCATAAGTATAGCACAGTACTTTTAGTGAGTTCCATAAGTCATTCTAGCAAGTTGTCAAACTTAAGGAAATCATAGAAATCCCCCAAATTATAGCTGGTTGGCCAGAAGTGCAGGTGGGCCCAGAGACAGCTGACATTTAAAGTGAGATCAATCATGTGGGGACAGACTCATTAACCTGTGGCCTTAGTCTGTCAGAATATTGACTCAGGGTTGGAGTGGTGGCTTGGTGGTTACTTGCCTGGTATGCCTGAGGGCACAGGTTCAAACCCAGCATCACATGCTGGGCTTCAACATGCAATGCATTGAGAGCATTGCATCAGAAAGAGGAACTCATTTGCTGAATCGTGCCTCCTGAGGACACATGCGACCAAAATGGCTCCCGACATCCTACTCAGGGGCGTCACCTTAAGGTCGGGTCGCCTCTTCGGACCGCCTGATGGGATAGGTTAAATATACCTTCCACCCTCGTGAACAGCTCGTGGTCCCCATTGCTGCATATGGAACTGCTACCTGCATGGGCTCTCAGCCCCTTGCTGACCTTTCCTTTCATTGGTCCCCATACTCTTTATAACCACACGCACTTCCTCAATAAACGAGTTCCTGCTGCGACTGGTCTCCCTGACCCGTCTGATTGTCCTCCTTAGGGAGGGCTGGGAACGGTGGTCAGCCAACCCTTGCCTCCTTGGCCACCTTGGTTGTGGCGTGCTTCTCTCCTTCTCCCCTGGGGGTCAGGGGGAACACAGAGGCTAAAAACCCCAACACCACATACACAACGAAGCATTAGAGCAACGAAAGCCATGTGAAAAACTAAATAAAATTGATTTTTTTCTTTCTCTCTCACTGTCCCTCTCTTTAAAAAAAAAAAAGTGACTCAATACAGTGATTCACCATTTCTTCCTGATTTTCTGTAGATTCAAGCAGGCAGGTGGACCCAGAGACAACGTTTTTGTTTTTGTTTTTTTTTGTTTTGCTGTTAGGGTTATAATCAACAAACTGATTATAAAATTCATTTGGAAATTCAAAAGATCTAAGATATCCTTAACAAATTTTGGAGTGAACAACAAATTTAAAGTTTTGTCTGATTTTAAGAATGTTTATAGTGCTCTACAAATCAAAAGCATAGTATTGATTAAAGCTTAACGACAGCAAAGGAAAGTGTCCAGAAATAGTCACACACATATACTGTCAGATTATTTTCAACAAAATTATCACAC
The DNA here is from genome assembly GCA_004027875.1 of Aplodontia rufa. Taxonomy (NCBI): domain Eukaryota; kingdom Metazoa; phylum Chordata; class Mammalia; order Rodentia; family Aplodontiidae; genus Aplodontia; species Aplodontia rufa. Next base: position 28,212 of record PVKS010001955.1, read on the forward strand.
TAATTCCAAACTGGAAATATAAAGTCTAAAATAAACTGCTCTGAAAAATTACAACACACACACACAAAAGCCTCAACACTTGAATCATTTATTAATTAACAGAATGAATTATAAACATCAAAGATTTAAAATGTCTACCTCATAGAAGATGACATAGGAGGAAAACAATGGGGGCTAGAAGTCTATCTAAATAAAGGACATAAAAATTAAATTACAGCTTTATCAAAATAAAGCTTGTTTAAAAGATATATAAGAAAGTGAAGATGCATGCTGTAGCTTTGGGAAAATATTTGCAAAACATATAGTAAGTAACAGGTTGGTATCTTGGTATTTTTTAAAAGAGAGGGATAGTGTGCAAAGAGAGAATAAATTTTATTTAGTTTTTCATGTGGCCTTCCTTGCTCCAACACTTCATTGTGTACATGGTACTGGGTTTGAACTCGTGTCCTTGCGTATGCCAGGCAAGCACCGCAACCACTGAGCCACCGCTCCAGCCCCAGTACCCTGATTTTTAAATAATGTTTACTACAATAAGAATCAACCCAACTCAACAAGCAAAGGGTGAAATTTTCAACAAATATTTCATGGAAGAAAGAAGACAAATAAGCATGTGAAGAAATGCTCAACATCAGTGGTCACAGGGGTGATGCAAGTAAAACCACAGCATGACTCCAGCACACACTGTTTTGAATGGATAAATTCCAAGATACTTAAACCAAGTCCTCAAAGTTGCAAGACACCTGGGACTCCTGTACTCTCCCTGTGGGAATGCAAAATGTGCAAACAACCTTTCAAAACACTTTTTTTTTTCAGGACTGAGGACCGAACTCTCTGCCACTGAGCTAAATCCCCAACCCCCTTAAAACACTTTTTTAATAGGAAAAGAACCACTATAGCAAAAGGCCACTTTTAAAAATATAAATTGGCACTTTCTATAAAGCTAGAATGTATTTGTCATGTAACACAGCTATCTAATTATATGAGAAAAGAGATCAGATGAGACTTGATTTCTGAATTCTTAATCATCTTGAGATAGAAAAAGTTAGGCAGTCAGAGTAGTTAGAATGCTGGAGTCAAATAAGGGGAAACCAGTCCTTTTTCCTTTAAGATCAATTTGACATTCCCTAATGTTAATCAGAAGGGTCTGGCAAGATGGTTTCAAATGCAACCACCCCCTTCTGCTAAGCAAGCCGCCACATTCTTTCTATGGACGCCTAAGGTGCAAACCCAAGGCTGGACCCAAACATTATTTCTCATCCCCCAGGTTTGGAAGGAGGGAGAGGATGACCAATTGAAGGGTGAACTTCCTATTAAAAAGGGCAAACCTAGCTGCCTTCTCCCACTGTGGGGGAAGTCTGCTCATTTCCCTATGCTTTACTTTCCATAAAAATAATGTCTGTCTACTACGCTTGCCTTGGTGTCCCTCGGTTTCATTCTTTAACTCTGAGAGGACACAAACCCGACATCCACAACACCGGCATCAGATGGGGGCTCGTCTGGGATATGGATAACATCACCGCTGAGGTGAGCTCTCTGTATGTGCAGCTCAGCTTGCATCTTTCTCTCTCTTTCTGGAGGACAATAAACTGGGTATCCGTCGGTCACTTAAACACTATTAGCATGACCCTCCTCCCCCAGTCTTAAGTCTCAGATGACAGGTTTCATGTCCTTTTTATAGTACCTAATCCCCTGCCTTCAGGTCAGGCATGTTAGGCTCTGTAAGGGTCGTTTCCAGCTTCTCTATCCTGGCTCGGAGTGTGTCTGGCATTAGTAGACAGTTGCCGTCTGATCCTGGTTAACTTTGGATGCAAGGAGTTGAGTGAAGGAGTGAAGCAACTGAGAGATTCTGGCCAGGGCCACTCCCTGGTGGATCTCAAAGTCTCCTCCCCAGCCCTCCTCTCCCGACAGCACTTAGGGGTATCCTACAAGTAACCAATCAATTGGACAATGCTGAGCGAATGCCCCAGAACTATACATCTCCATATAAGCCAAACTCTTTTTTCCAAAGCTCATTCCTCCCAAGCATCCCCTTTCCTCCACAATCAGACTCTAACTTTTGAGAAAAGGGTATTTTACATAGAATGGGTCATAAGGAAGGGCCTAAATCCCCTTTTCTTTAGTGGACTCAAGTGACAGGTTTGTTAGGCAGGCAGGACTGATCTCCATTCACCTAGGCATTGGGAATGTCAGTCCTGGCTTTAAATGGGAATAGCTGCAAACTCTAGAAGCAGGATATTTTGGCTGCTAGAATCTGTAGTCGGCCCAGACTCCATTTGCCAGCGGGAGCAGAGAATCTGACCTCATCTCAAAAACCCTGCATCACTTGCACAAGGAAACATGAAGACTTTTTGGGAAAATGTGCCATATTTACTGTAGGCAGCCAGTGAGTTCTTCCTCATCCTGCAGGCAAAATACAGGAGTGTGAGGAAGCATAAGGTTACAATCACAGAGATGTTCACTGTCCCCTGGCCTCTATTTGCAAATACAGCCATCCCAATAGCCAAAAAACTATAGGTTGACTAGAAAACCAAGCTCACTAGATCATGATGGTGGCGTGTGACTCTGTTCTCACAGGAAGATCCAGAGGAAAGAATGTGCCCATTAATGTGCTGAACTGGAGCTTGTCTCTGTGCAGCAGCACAGAGACCATGGGGCTGCTGGCCCAAACAATGAAGCCCAAACTTAAAAAGTGAGGGGAAAAGTCTAGGATTGTGAATGAATTAAAAATACCTGTCATTTGCCAACAGCAGTCTCCATGACCTGTTTTAACTGTATGGTTTTTCCTGTTCAGGAGACCATTCATGATTACAAGACTGCATGAATTTAACAAGATATGTGGGATCCAGCAGAGAAAACAACAAAAGCTGATGAACTTTAGTAATCTAAACTTGATTTCCATCTACCTGCCCAACCTAGAGTTCATCTTAGTGACCTGGAATCCATTGAGGAGACAAATAGTCCTGAAGGAGACACCTGTGTCACACTGTGATTATGAAAGATAAGTTTACATACACTGTTACCCAGAAAGAATCTCATTCCAGAAGCTGACATAGTCTGAAGTACCTTTTGAAGAAAATAACCAAGGAATTTGCCAAAGACAGTTGATTGAGAATCAAGTCTGTAGGTCTCACCTTTTGTCCACTAAGAAGAAGTTATACAAACAAAGGAGAAAGGAATTCCCTAGTATTCCACCTCCGGTCTGCATAAGGATGATAATCTTCATTCCCAATTTTCCAGAAGGTTGATGGAGGGGAGAGTTCTATGTCAGATTTCCCTGAGATGAAGAAAAAAGAAATAATTGATTTTAACAGCAAAATGTCATATCTTCTATAAAAATAACAGATCAGGAGAAATATCAACAATAACAGGAATGATAGTGGGAATATAATGGAGGGAATCTTTCAGTAACAGAAGCCCACTGGTACTTATACCATGCAGGAGTCATTGTGTGTCAGTGGGGGATCATTGGAGAGGCAGGCCACTGCCAATGAAGTGCCCTTGACAATGAACTGACTCTGCATTCTATCAAACCTCTACTGATGATTCAATATTGTTGATGTAAATGGGATCATGTTCAATGCCTTCAGTGGAGGGGAACCAGGTAACAGAATACTGGATATTATCCTAGAGTAACGATCTTTTTATTATCTTCTTCATGAAAATGACAAAAGAAAAAAGGAGAGAGGGAGGTCTGACAGTTTAAAAAGGCTTCAAGAAAATATAGCAATAGTAGGAGTAAAATTATTAACTCTTACTTCCTAAAATCTGGAATAATTAGGAAAGTTTGCATTGACTGTGACACTGATGATGTTTTTGAAGGTTTGCTTCTGCAGGCTGTAATGAGGACATCAAGGTCCTCCTAGTGAACGATGCATACCTTGGGGTAAATGTCCTTGATTATTTATTCATAAATGTGAGGATCAGCCTTCTAGAAAAGAGCTTCCCATGGGATATGGGGCAATGCAATGGGTGTGGATAATTATTTGTGGAAACTGCTGATGCAAACACAACCTTTATTACATCCTTCCTTTTTATTTTTTGGCTATTTCTTAGTTTTTGTGATAGTAAATTTTGAAGCCTTTCTTTTAATGCATAGTTTTATTTTGTGAGATTCTGTTCTGATGTTAGCTCAGAAGGAAGACAACCATATTGGCACCAGTATGTGTGGTTGTTATTATTGTGCTTGTATGGCTTAGTTGGTGGAACAGACACAAGATGAATGAGATGCACATGTGAGCAAGACATGCATATGAACTAAGATATCAATGATGATTTAATCTGAGTGGTGCATTCATGAAAGATACCACAGAATCACAATGTTTTTAAATAATTAGGGTTAACAAATAACTCAGGATGTAGGAATATGCTAGAAAAATCACCAGAATGCAGCAGATGTGCAGTATGTTGAAAATCATATCAATGAGTAATAAAATAAATCAATAAAGCATGTTTACATTTTTTTAAAGAGAGAAGGAGAGAAAGAGAGAATCAACTTTATTTAGTTTATCATCTGGCCTTTGTTTCTCTGACATTTAGTTGTATATGTGGTGCTCGGGTTCAAACCCAGGTCCTCGCATGTGCCAGGCAAGTGCTCCAACTGCTGAGCCACTGCTTCAGCCTGAAGGATAAATATCTTCTGGAAAAACCACAAAAACTAGGAGATTTTTTTTAGGACATAAAGAAGGATAATAAAACACTATTGAAATATTAAGATCACAAATAAGTTGGGGCTGAAGCAGTGGCTCAGCGGTTATGGCACTTGCCTGGCATGAGCAAGGATGCAGGTTCAAACACCAGCACCATGTACTCAACAAAGTGTTGGATTAACAAAAGTCACATGAAAAACTTCATAAAATTGATTCTCTCTCACTGTCCCTCCTTTAAAAAACCCAAGTAACATCAGAGACACTGAAGCCCAAGATAAAACTGTAATATTTAATTTTGTTTTTCAACTAAGTAACTTATTGAAGAAAAATCCAAGTAAAATGGTATTATATCTAAATTATCTCTAGTACTAAAGAAATATAATTTTTTAGAACAAATCAAAATTAAACAGAAAGGAAGACATTGTGTATTGAAAAAAATCAAAGTTAATAACAGAAAAAGAAGTCTACAAAACAAATTTTACACAAACACTTTGAGAAATATCAATAATCAATTCAAGGAGAAATAATTTAGGATTTGTTATTAAAAGACTTGGGTAGGTGGAGATCTTGAACACCATGCCTTTGGCTTTAGTCCTAATAAGAGGGGGAAATGTGCAAGCAAAAACATGGTACAAAACTCTGTAGCTCGAGCTTGCTTCCGTCTCTCATTCAGCCCCCAGCTTGGCCCTCTCTGAACTGAGACACCAAGCCAAGGGGTGGCTGTTTCTCCCTCTGGAAATAACCTGCATTTCCCCTTAAGTGGGCATTCCTTGCTTTGCCCTAAAGGTACCGCTCTTTTGAATTGCCCCCACCACACAGCATTCACCCTGGAATATACATCTACTTTCCTAAATACTATGGCTTTGGGGGAAAAGTCTGCAGAACCCCCTTGAACTGCTAACACTGTTCTTTCTGGGGTTGGGGAGGAAGAGCATGTGAATATGTGTCACAGTGAATATTCAGTTTTACGTACATGTGGATTCAAACACACTCATAGTAAAAATGATGATTCCTAAGGTCGAAAAGGAAAAACTAGGAAACCACCAGTGTAACGGAAATAAACAATGGAACAAAAACAATGATACAAAACAAGAAAGGAGATAAGGATGCAGGAATCGTGAATTCCTGGGAAGGAATCACAATTTCAGGAAGATGAATCACAAATAAACTTAGGTAGGAAACACATTTGTCCACAGATAAATGTGTGGGAATCTAACTATTTGCATAAATCAGAGTCTGAGCATTGGATGCTGCTATGTGAGGGTCATTCCAGCTCCTAAGCAGCTGCAGGGACCCACAGGCAGAATGACTTCCAGGTTCCCCTGATCACAGAGGTTCTATGGAGACAGGGAGGTACTGAGCTAGGTGCTCTCAAGCAAAGGGAAGGAGAAATGCCAAACAGGGTGTAGGATCGGAAATACTTCCTTTGAAGATATTTGTCTCACAAACTGGAGACTGTTAGAGGTGAAGCAAGTTAAGAGATAGTACACAGGTTGCTTAGGCACAAGGATGGATTAGATGGGCAGATATCTGATACAGATCTATTTATATCTGGTCAGTCCAGATGGGCAGCCTGAAAACTGGTGAAGAGAGTGCCAGCTCAGTGCACAAAGGACACACATAATTTGATGACAGTTCAGAAGAATACCTACATTCTGTGTGTATTAAGACCCTGATCAGTTCATATCTCACAATGTTGTATGTACAGTTTCTATAGATGATAAAGGTGCCTCTCACTGGACTGGCATATGTAATTAAGAGCCTTCCACTGATGACATAAATTTAGAGACATATTGTTAATGACTGTATTTAATGCCACAGTCCCTTTCCCAAAACAAAGGAGCAAAATGTACATACAGGTGCCAGAAAGCACCACACAGATATCGAATTTGTAAGCAGTGTTAAAAGCACACCTGTTGTGACAAGAAAGCGGAGAAATGAAGCATCAAACTTCAGTTCTTGTGTTCCAACAAAAGAAAACTTAAATTCAGACACCAGAAGCCACACAAGAGAATCTGATTTTAAGTGAGGTGAATGTGAAGTAAGAGCAAAGTGAGGCTAGGCAGAGAGCACTCTAGAGAGACAGGGCGGGCTGTCTCTCAACAGAGAACAACAAACGAGACAACATTGTCTCCAAATTATTACTGTTTGATGGTTGACTTGCAAAGTGGGTCCTCCTTCAGCAGCCTTGCCAGTCAGGTGTTCACCTCCTTCTTCATGCCAGGCAGTGGAGTTTTTTACCTCAGTTCGTCCTCTCCGGAACTGTCATGGGTGCCTCCTATTTAGGGGGCTTCATCTACAAGCCAGTTTGTACACTTTATATTAAATAAGAAACTATCTTTTAGTTGTGAGGAAAGACATGAGTATTTACAGTATTCAATCATTAGATTATATAATCTGACTGTGGGACATTTTTATTGGGAGTGGCTAGAATTTTCTTTTTCAGAACAGTAAAAGTGTCTGCTAGTATAAGAAATGTCTGTATTGCTTAACTCCTTTGTAGACATGAATTTGTTATCAAAATACCCTTTATATTCAGTATCCAGGATTTATATAATACCAGAGTTTATCCCAGTGGGATTCTACCACTGCACTACATTGCAGCCATTTTTATTTTTTAATTTGAGAAAGGGTCTCACTATGTCACTGAGGCTGGCTTCAAACTTGTGATACTCCTGCCTCAGCTGCCTAACTCACTGGGATCACAGACCTGTACCATGAGGGCCAGTTAGGAATTACCTTTTATAACAAGAAAAGAAAAACATTCCAGATTATAGAAAATGTTCAAACAATGACAGAAACAATTAATGCTGCCAGGCATGGAGGCACACACCTATAATCTCAGCCACCTGTGAGGCTGAGGCTGGAGAGTCACAAGTTCAAACCCAGCTCAGCAACTTAGCAAGCCCCTAAGCAACTTAGCAAGACCCTGTCTCAAAATAAAATATAAAAAAGGGCTAGGGATGTTGCTCAGTGGTTAAGCACAAAAAAAAAAAAAGAAAGGAAAAAGAAACACTAAATGCTAAGTCACATTTGACCATTTTCTCCATCTGTAGAAATAATGTATATTTTTACCAAAAAGACAGATGACTGATTTTGGAAAGAAATAAGCAATGGCACAGGGTGTGCTTTCAGGAGACTAGTATGTTTAAAGATAGATCCTTATGAATATTCTGAATAAGAAATATATGATGCTGCAAGAAGTCCCAAACATATTATTTGATATTGTGTGCATGTTCATCAATGTGTCTCAGTCTTATGATAAGTTATGACATGATCAAATCTTTTCAAGTCCAATAACACTTTCTAGAATAATATTGTTCAAATAGGAATCTCTGATACAGTGCAAAGAATATTTTGATTGAAATCCATGTCTAAAAAGTACTTAAGCCCAGCACGGCATGAAAGTACACACCTATAATTGTAGCAACTTGGGAGGTTGAGGAAGGAGGATCCCAAGTTGAAAGCCAACTTCAGCAACTCAGCAAGGTCCTAAGTAACTTAGCAAGCTACTGTCTCAAAATAAAAATCATAAAAGGGACTGGGAATGTGGCCCAGTAATTAAGCAGAGGTTCAGTAATCCACAGTACCAAAAAAAAAAAAAAAGTACTTCAACCCAGCTAGTTGTGGCAGTCCATGCCTGTAACCATAGAGTCTTGGGAGGCTGAGGCAGGAGGACTGCAAGCTCAAGGCTAGTATCAGCATTTTAGCAAGACTCTGTCTCAAAATAAAAAGGTCTGAGGATGTAACTCAGTGATATAATACCCCTAGGTTCAATCCCCAGTACCAGAAACAGGAAAGTACTTGAGCAGGACTAGTGGTGCATGCGTGTAATCCCAGAGACTTGAGAGTTGAGGCAAGAGGATCACAAGTTTGAGGCCTGCCCCTGGAACTCAGCAATATCCCATCTCAAAAAAATAACAAAATAAAAGGAATAGGGTGTGGCTTAGTGGTAGAGTACTCCCTAGATTCTATCCCCAATACTGCAAAACAATAATTTAAATTTTTTTTCAAAGCTTTGTAATTAAGAAACATAAACACTGCAGCGCAAGTAGCAAGAAAACAAATAGTATAATAGCTGTTGAAATGTATTCCTATGTCAACGCAAAAGCTGCTACCATGGAAAACAAAAGAAGAAACAACTACTCTTTCTGCTGGTCAATCAGCAATGGTGGTGGAAACAATACTGTTTTTCAGTGTTCACTTCATGGAAGAAGGTGGAAGGCACAAGATATAAAGTGCCAAGAGACAAACTTACTACAGATAGGTACAGGACTGGGAAGAATCTTACAGTGCTGGACCATAAGCCAGTGACTGCTGAAGAGGCATTTGGATATACCTTAGCCCTAGGTACAGGTTTTCACTCCCAGCAAAGATATTCTAACTTCTTTTGGCACACCCCCAAGTTCATCCTGAAGGCATGAACTACGTATGTGACAGCATAGGCTTGTCATACTCTCTAATGTTGAAACAATGACAGCACAAGAACCTTGAACTCATGGCAAACCTAGAATTAGGGTACCATGTAATGCTGAAATAGTGGCAATGACCACAGAGGCTCAAATAAATAATAAACAGCCCATTTCAAACCTTTGAAAGGACAGACACAAACAAAATAGATTGCAAAGACTGAAATAAACACTTAATCCTTTAATGTACAGGTGTCATCATATGCCAAGAAGAATACACTTTCAGGAACCAAGACCTCACCTAACAAACAAAATGCAACATTAAAAATGGATCACCAAACCAGTGAAGACTTTGAGGATATTATAAATACATTTTGCATTGTGAGATGTACATGAACCTTTGAGGGCCAAGAACAGGTGTTATAGTTTGGAAAGGAGCAAGAGTTAAAGCTTGGGGCTGGATCAGTTGCTCAGTGTTGGAGAGCTTGCCTGACATGTGCAAAGACCTGGGTTCAAACCCCAGCACCACATACACAACTAAGTGTTGGAGAAACAAAGGCCAGATGAAAAAATAAATGAAATTGATTCTCTCATTCTTGTCTCTCTCCTGCTTTCTCTTTTGAAAAAAGAGTTAAAGCCTAATCTCAGCACAAAAACAGATACTACGATTTCAAAACACAGTTTATAATTAGAGAGCATATATAGATAAATGAAAAGAACTTGCATAAAAACCTGAGATTTCCAATGATAAAAGATCAAATGAGAATTTTTAAAGCAGCCATGAGCATGTTCAATTTGCTAGAGAGAGGTAGACTCTAGAACTTTGTAAAGCTTTTGCTAATATTTTAACACTTTCATTTAGGTAGAACTAGCTATCCTTTGCTGAATGCTAGTGCTTAATATAGTAGTCCCCCCTTGTCCCAAGGGGATATGTTCTAAGATCCCTAGTAAATGCCTGAAGCCATAGATAGTAAATGTTAACTTTATTATCTAGATGCCATTTCTAAAAAAAAAAAAAAAAAAAAAAATTCCTGAAACGTTGATTGCAGGTACACCCAAGATAACTCCAAAATTTATTGTCAAATTAGAAATCCCAGATGCTCCAGAAACTCTGGGTCTTTTATCAGAGGAAATATAATTCAATTGGAAGGGTATTCCATTCCACTGTAATCATATAAACCAAATCTTTAGGAAACAGTAACTCCAGAGATTTAAGCTCAATATATATGTTAACTAATAAGTATTATAGCAGAGTATGATAGAGTGTGCCTGTATTTGCAGCTACTTGGGAGGCTGAAGCAGATGATCCCAGGAGTTCAAGCCCAGTGTGGACAACATAGCAAGACCCTGTACCAAAAACTGACTAGATAGATGATAGGTAGGAAGACAGATGACAGATCTTATGAATATATTAATAATTGGTTTTACTATTATTCAACATGTTATATATATCAAATAGCACAATGGCTAAAGTTTGAAAATGTAAATTAACTCTTGTTTCATCTATCCTCACTTTTTTCTATTTCTACATAATCAGAAACTAAGCACAAATCAAAATTTATCAGCTTTTGCTTAAGTAAGTGCAGTTGTCAGTCTGTTTCTTGATTAAACTTTAAAAAAACACATATAAATGAGCTATTGAATCCCTAAGGCCACCCTCAAATTCAATAATTTACTAGGAAGACTCATGGAACTCAGCAAAACTGTTAGTAACTACGTTAGAAAGAAAAAAGAGAGATTAAAATCAACAAAGGGCAGGGGATTTCGCTCATTTGTAGAGCACATCCTTGGCATGCATGACGGTTTGGGTTCTATACCTTGCACCCAAAATTAAAGGAAAATTAAATAATCAAATCAGGTGCACAGGGCAGAATTCAGAGAGCAATGACAAGCATCCAGTTTTCCTCTTCCAGTTCTGCCATGTAAATAGTGCTGAAGTCTCCCAACAGCAAAGACAACACACATGAAGCTTTCGTGCACACATTCTCTTTTATTTATTTATTTTTGTCACCTGGACAAGGGGCACATGTGCAGTCCTCCTTAGTTACCTGGCCACTGCACAGATCCAATTTATATCAGGAGGCCCAAGGTTCTACCATAAATCACATGACTAGCATAAACATATGGCTTGGCTCAAGACCCTATGTAAACAAAACACTCTTCTCAAGCAAAACATTTCAAGGTCTTGGAGGTGATCTTCCACAGGAGACAGACAGCTCTATAGTTCATGAAATTTCTGCAAACCCCTAATCCTAAATAGCCATAGCTATTTAGTTACAGACACAACTTTCAAATGGGCACATCATTTCCAGTTTACCATCTCTCACACCAACCAATGTTTCTGTAAACAAACAAACAAACAAACAAAACTTGGTTCTCATCTGGTTCTTATAGTGCAAAAATCAGCAACACCAACCTCCCCAGTTCTGGCCACACAGAAGTTTCACTCAACAGTGATGTGTGTTGTATGACACCCCATGAGACAAAGGAACCAGTTTATACTGCTCCAAAAAGAACAAATATTCCTCATAACTTTCCCCACCTCTGGTGACTTCCAGATCTTCAGAAAATTCTGACAATCAGGTCAAAAGGTTAGTCACAAAAAGTCCTACAGTCTACCTCAGGAGACCTTGGGCAACAATACAAAGAGGCCAAAAGTGGAGTTAAAACAATTATCTGCCATACTATCCGCACTGGTGTATACAAAGTTTGGGACATCCTCAAAAACGTTCTCCCCTTCATCCTGGAAAATCCCAATTCTAGGAGTTGGAGCGGTGGCTCAGCAGTTACAGCACCTGCCTGGCATGTGCAAGTAAGCGAGTTCAAACCCCAGCACCACATACACAACGAAGTCTCAGAGCAATAAAGGCCACATGAAAAACTAAAATTGATTCTTTTCTTTCTCTCGCTCTCTTTCTTAAAAAAAAAAAAGAAAGAAAGAAAGAAAAGCCCAATTCTGTTCTCAAGTAACCCTGACGGGCGAACACAAAGCTTGAGATGAAATGTAGTTTAGCCAGGCATGGTGGCACTTGCCTTGTAACCACAGTAATTGAGAGGCTGAAGCAGTAGTATCCCAAGTTCAAAGCTAGCCTCAGCACATAGCAAGATCCTGACTCAAAATAAAATAAAAAGAGTTGGGGATGTAGTTCAGTAGTCTAAGGCTTCTGGGTTCAATCTCTAGTACTGAAAATATTAAAAAAGAGGAAGAAAAAAATATGGCTTAAACATTAAGTCTTTATTACCACACATGCGTGTGGTTCCCAGACTGACGGCCTGAGGGTAGAAAATTCATTGACAAGACCACAGGTAACTTTAATGTGGCTGCAGGAGGAAAGACTTGCTAAGCCACCAGCAGAAGACAAACCAGATTATGTTGGTCACAGCTAGGTCCACAACCTGGCCAGGTAGAATGACAACCAGCAAAGGCTGAGGCTACTAGAGAGTGGGAGAGCAGAGACGTCTACTTCCCCTGAGCACACTGAGGTGGCTGATGAACACCAATTGAGACGATGACTTCTACTACAGAAACTCAGTGTGATGGCACTCAGAAAATATAGCTGCTTTAAAGCTTCCTACAAGCCTGGTACTCATAAGAAATCTCCAAACCATGAATGTTCAGGTGACTCCTTTGTGGAGGCTTTCCAATGTGTTGATGAACTTTCTGGTTCACAAAGGTTAGGTCTTTGACTGAAGCCTTTTACAACATTCACTACACTCATAAGACCTATCTAGACTATGATTTTTCTCATGCTCAGAGCAGACCACTGACTGAAGACTGTTTCACATTTACTGCACTCAGGTGGGCATTTGTTATGACCTTTTGGGTGCTGAGCAAGCTGGCTGCCTTGGATGAGGAATTCTCCACATTCACTGCATTGATATGGTCCTTCTCCCCTGTGAACTATCTGGTGTTGTGTTAGGCCAAAGCTTTGACTAAAACATTCCCCACATTCAATGCACTTATAAGGCACTGATCCAGTGTAAACTGTTTGATGTTTAATGAGAGTACAGCTTTGGCTACAGAATTTCCCACATTCACTGCACTCATATGTCCTTTCACCTGTGTGAACTCTCCAATTTTTAATGAGGCTGGGGCTTTGATTAAAGACTTTCCCACATTCACTCCACTCATAAGGCCTTGTTCCTGTGTGAACTCTCTGGTGTTAAATTAGATTGGAATTGGAGGTAAAGAATTTTCCACTTTCACTGTATTTATAAGGCCCTGACCCAGTATGGATTCTCTGGTGTTCATTAAGCCTGGAGCTTTGGCTATAAAAGTTCCTATATTCTCTGCACTCATAAGGCCTTTTCCCAGTAGGAATTCACTGGTGCCAAACAGGTATTGATTTCTTGCTGAAGGCTTTCCCACATTTGTTGCACTCACTTGGCTGTTCTCCGGTGTGGATTCTCTGGTGCTGAACAAGTTTGTGTTTGTAGCTGAAGGCCTTCCCACATTCACGACATGCATTAGGCCTTTCTCCAATATGGACTCTCTGGTGCTGAGCAAGTCTATATTTTCAGCAGAAGGTTTTCCCACATTCATAACACTTATAACATTTTTGTCCATTGTGAAAGGTTTCTTATATACTCAGTATCCTTTTGTTGCTTCCCTTGCTGTGAATGACCTGTAGCTAGAGAAGGTCTAGGCTGTCTGAAAAGTCCTTCCTTGTCTTCCATGGATACTACAACTCCCCATGCAGGAGTCTCTGTTCACATTCCTTCTGAAGTTTCTCTCTGCTATGCTGGTGACATTCCCCATGTGCCCCACGTGTGTTTTGCACAGAGTTTGTTCCTAGGCGCTCAGCCAGATACACAACACATTCTGAGTCTGGGCCACATATCTCCCAGGGATGGGGCTTCTGAGTGGACAGATATGCCTTGGAGTATTTATTTGTGACCTTTTTACAGAAACACCTTGTTGGGAAGATGCCTCCTAATTTCCAGCTCCATGCCAACAACCTAAAAACAGAAATGCTGATGAAATATATCCTAACACTGGTAAGAAGAGACAACACCAGCACAAATGTCAGTCCAGTATTCTAAGGAACAAATCCATGGGTTTGTTTTCAGAATGAGGGAGCTGCCCAGGCTGAGTAATTGGCTGATACAGAGTACTGGCCCTCTAAATGTCACAGAGTAGAACACAAGGAAGGGTTGGAGTGCAGGGAGGAGAGGCAAAGTCCACAGGTTCCTCTGGAAATGGTTTTCACCAAGGTCTTCACTGGTTGTTGGTGACACATGCACGTTGTGTGGAAGAGTCTCTTCAGGCCCAGGAAAATACAACTAGTAACTGAGTAGCCCGTATTCAAGAATATTTTAAGGATATGGGAAGACTTCATGACACAGAGTAGGCCAATACTGGACAGCATAGCATAGGAAGTAGTAGACAAGAAGAAGCAAGGACAGAGATAATCCCGGTCAAAAGTCAAGTGTAGACATGACAGGAAGACAAAATAGCAGGAACAAGAAGAGACAGAAATGAGGTATATAGCCTTTGGCCTTGATGCCAAAATAGTACTTTACACAAAACACATTCCTGAGATGATCTCAACACAGTTGTTGATATTACAGCCTTCTTCTGATGCTAATCACCAGAGCCCAGGGCTACTTTGAGGCCTTCTTGCTATGCCTAGTGTCATGTCTACTCTGTTATGTACCCAGGATTCTCCTCCCTGCTCCAAATAGACCATGACATGTGACCTAGAAGATGCAAGTCCTAAGGAAAAGACAAAATAGGTAAAAGTTCAACACTGGATGAGGCCAACAACCTGCAAGACAACCTCAGGAAAGAAAATTAATATTACATAATAAATTTCTGAGAAGCATCCTGCAGAAACAGTCAAGTGTCCCCACTAATATGACTACATTGGGTCCCTACAATTCCTGGTACAGTTAGACCCCAGAAAATATCAGCTAGAAGTGGGGTAACCCAAATCACTGAGGTGAAATGAGTGTAGCGTGTCATCTCAGCAGGGAATGACTAAGACAGATAGGATCCTAAATCCAAGTCCCTAACCCACAAATCTTCACTGAAAGGCATCAGGGCAGTTGACGCTGGTGCTGCTTGTGAAAGAAAGCAGTAGATACAGCCCAGCTTTGGCAACTGCAGCATTTACAAAAGGGAACCAGAAATTAAAGCTATGCCCATCATCCACCTGTGAAAAGAGAGCTACATCTAGAAAAAAAAAGAAGAAAGGCAGAGACTAGCTCAGGACACTGAAGGTGTGGATATAAGGGCCTTACCTAGTGAGGCAACAAGTGCAAAGACCTCCAGCATCATATATATGGTATAGTATTCTATACCATTCCGCCTGGGAAAAGTATACAACCACATCCTCAAAGGTCACAGAGCCCTGTAATGATGGGAAAAATTATGTCTATTAGCAGACCATCTTCCTGGAATCCTATAAGCATGTATACCCACCCTACCCCACATGAAATCCTTGCTCATAATCATTACCAGCTCCCAACCAGAGGACATTATTATCCATTATCACTTCATGTTCCATTGATCACTGGACACAACCCTAAGCAACATGCAAATGAGCAAATAGATGCAATCTAAGTTCTGGGCTTGGTATGCAGAGCCCTTCCTGCCATACAACAGCCTAAGAGTACCCAGGATCGAGCTTCCCAGCCACTACTAAACTTGGTCTTATCCTTCTTTGTTAAGTACCTACTTCCAGAGCCTTGGGGGAATTAGTTCACAATCTTCCACTGAGTATATCATTCACTGGATCTTATCTCCTCCATATATCTGATGTCCACTACCACCACCTGGATCACAGAATTGGCATTTCTCTCTGGCCTCTTCACAAGCTTTTATGCACACAACATCCAGAAAGTGTTTCACAAATATATCAGGATCCACTTAATCCCCAGACCTCCAATGGCAGCCTTTAGTCCTACGTGGAGGGCTTCTCCAACTAGTCTGTTCTTGACTTCAACCTTAGCCATTCAGAACCACATGCAAATCTAAATACCCCTGCCATGCTTAACTTTTCTACTGTACATTAATTCTTCACCAGTTACAATGCCTGTCCACCAAACATTCATTGAATGCTTTCACCCAGTAATATCACACCTTAGGTGGGCTACTCTGACATTCTGATAATAAGTCCCACCAAAAAGCACCAAAAAGGCCTGGTGAGTGCATGGAAGTGTGACGAGGTGGTCAACTTCATGACTTACCTTCATTACTGCTTTGCCTCTTCATCCATCTCATATCCAATTGCCCATGAAAAACTTGACCACCTGCTGGACCTTCCCCTTCCCATACCTTCTAGCTAATGGTCACTACTTTTCCTTGTATATGAGATCCCCTCTCCAGTTGCTCAAGCAGGAAACTCAAGCCCCCACTCTCTTCTTCCTTGTCCCCTAATAGCAATACCACAATGATGAAAATGCATACCTCCTATAATGGACCTAGAATTCCAACTTTGTCCACACACCAAAGGCCATACCTTGGATCAATCTATTTTAAAGCTGTCTCCAGCACTCCAGACAAACCAGCTACTCATTCATTGCCCCTATTTGGGATTCCCTAAAACATCTGAGATTCAACAGGGCCAAAACCTAACTCCTAATATGCTCACTGAAGAGCACTTGTACCACTCACTGGCTTTCACATTTCAGTTGATGGCAGCTCCATTCTTCTAGGTGCTAAGGTCAAAAAACCATGGAGACCTCCACGACTCATCAGCCTGTAAACCTCCCCATTTCAAAATCTGGTCAGCCCAATGATTAAAAAAAAAAAAAAGAAAAAATTTAAAAATTAAAAATCCAGAAACTACACATTTCTTCTACTTCCATATCCATCACTCTGCTTTGCCAAAACCAGTATTCATCTGGACAACTGAAGTGGTATCCTTAATGGTCGCTCTGTTCTTCTCCCTAACTCCACTGTACTCTGCAACCAGGGAAAGCATATTAGGAATGGAATCAGATCTCTGCTCTGAAAATTCCTTGGCTGCCATCATTCTCAGGACAGAGACACAACTTCATAAGCTGCCATTCAGGTCTGACTTTGATCCCCTTGCCTTCTGTTCCATCTACAAGTCCTAAAACAGTCCTATCTCAGTTTTACCTGCAAGCATTTGTACCTGCTGATCTCTGTATCTCAAACAACCTTTCACTCATTTGATTGCCCAAAATGGGAATTTTTCCATACTAGCCTTGTTTCAGAAACACAGGCTTAGGGTTTCTCTGGGATCTCCAGACATCAAGGGAAGGAAGAATGGCAGTACAGTTCCAGGACATGGTCACTCACCAGTGTAGGGTCCATACATGCCTCTGCACCAAGAAAAACCTGTGGGAAGAGCAAAGCCATGTTATTTTTTTAATGTTTTTATATATATTTATTAGTGTGTTATAGTTTTACATAATATTGGGATTGTCAAATATTCCTAGATGCAATTCAGCAAAACAATTTATTCAATATCCGACCCACATCCCTTTACCTCCCTACTCCCATCCCCTGATCCCTTGCCTTTCTTCTGGGTCCTATACTGTTCCTAAAAAACCCAAATACAGTGACATAATTCTTATACCCATGAAGAACATTTTTATATGTATAAAAGCCATGCTATTTTAATTCACATCAAAAGCAGAGACAATAAAGAATATAATAGAATATAACATTTAGGTAAAGAAATGCTGAAGGGCAAGATGAAGTATATTCAAGAGTGGAAAAGATGTAATGGATTTATGCCACATGGCATGTGGGTATCTTGAGGAAGGGTATTTCACAGTTGCAAAAAAGAGTGCAAAGTCCTACTCTTGGGGTCATGTCTGGTGTGTTTGAGAATTGTCCACAAGACCATTGTGGCTGGAGCCCAATAAGCCAGAAAAGAAGAGCCAGGAAGGCTGCTGGAGAAGGAACAGTTGTGGCATATCGCATAACACTACGCTACTTGTTTTGTTTTGTTTTGTTTTTTTCTGAGAGGGAGGGACAGGGCTGAAGCAGTGGCTCAACAGTATCATGCTTGCTTGTCACGTGTGAGGACCCAGGTTCAAACACCAGTACCACATACACAACTAAGTGTTAGAGCAATGAAAACCTAAATAAAATTGATAAGGGGGAGGAGGATCAATTTTATGTAGTTTTCCATCTGGTTTCATTGCTCCAACAATTAGTTGTGTAACTACGATACAGTTTTAAGCCCATATATATCAAAACTAAGTATTCCTAAATGTTCAGGTCTATTTCTGACACCTACATTGTATTCCTTACTCTGTCTATCTGTCAATAATAAATGTTCCTTTTCCTTTAGCTTACAGTTAGCAACATATAGCTAGTCAAACAAGTGACTCTTTTTGTATTTTCATTTCACATTTAATTTTATTGAATACTATTTTACATAAAATTTAGAATAATTAATGAAAATTCCAACTTTAGTTCATAGATCAAATAATAAATTTGCTCTAAATAAATTCTGATGAATTTTAAATAGTATAGCATTAAATGAGAGATTTAAGAATATGCTTTTTAATATCTATTCATACGTATACAATTTTTTTTTTTACTAGAGGTCTCACCCACAGGTGCTTTACCACTGAGCTACATCCCCAGCTCATTTTATTTTTTATTTTGAGAAAGGATCTAAGTTGCTGAGGATCTCATTATGTTGCTGAGTCTGGCCTTGAAATTGCAACCCTCCTGTCTCAGCTTCCTGAGTCACTGGGATTAAAGGTGTGCACCACTGTGCCTGACTTCTATTCATATTTTTTATATTCAGATTTTTCCAAAAATATTTGGAGAGATTATATTTAAAGTGTTTTATTTCTGTGAATGATACTTTATGGCTTTAATTTCCTAGATGTTTTTTACCTGTATTTCTGAACCACTCACTGACTACATTCAAACCAAATTTTTATTGGTGCAATATAATTATACAAAATAGTTGGATTCACTCTTACATATTCATAATACACATAATTTAACAATGTGATTTGTTCAATGTTATGGCTTGGATACGAAGTTTCATCTAAAACCTGTTAATACAGGAGGTGAAATTATTAGATCATGAGAACTGGAACCTAATCAGTCCATCCTCATTTGAGAGGACTGACTCGGTGATAAATGTAGGCAGGTGCATGGCTGGAGGAGATGGGTCATGGGGTGCATGTCCTGGGAATGTTCATCTTTTGTGCAGCCCCTTCCCCTCTTCTGCTTCCTGGTTACGAAGAGTGCAGCAGCTCCCCTCCATCATTCTTTCCACCATGCTGTTTTGCCTGTCCTTGGTCCCAGAACAATGGAGTCAGCCTACCACAGACTGAACATCTGAAACTCTGAGCCAAAATAAACTTTCCATCTAAATTGTCCTTGTCAGGTACAGCAGAGAAAAGCTGACTAACATAGTCAACATGTTGGCCAGCATTTCCTTTTCCTCCCCGCTCTCCTCCCCATGGTCCCCTCTATTCTACTGGTCTCCCTTTGATTATCATGAGACCCCCGCCCTCCACCTTTCTTTTTTTTATTCTCTCTAGGTTTCACACAAGCGAGAAACTTACAACCCTTTACTTTCTGAATTTGTCGGGTTTCACTCAACATAATGCTCTCAAGTTAAATTCATTTACCTGAAAACGACATTAATGTAAAGTAGGGGCAAAAGCATGATTTATTATCAAGTAAAAAAGTAAAATTTTGGCTGGGTGTGGTGATGCATGCCTGCAATTCCAGTGGCTCAGGAGGCTGAGGCAGGAGTATTACAAGTTCAAAGTCAGCCTCAGCAACTTAGCAAGGCCCTAAGTAACTTAGTGAGACTCTGTCTCAAAATTTTTTTAAAAAAGGCTGGGGATGGGCTGGAGCGGTGGCTCGGCGGTTTCGGCGCTTGCCTGGCAAGCACGAGGACCCGGGTTCAAACCCCAGCACCACATTCACAACTATGTGTTGGAGTAACAAAGGCCATGTGAAAAACTAAATAGTTGTTTCTCTCTTTCTCTGTCTCTCTCACTGTCCCTCTCTCTTTAAAAAAAAAAAAAGGCTGGGGATGTGGTTCAGTGGTTAAGCATACCTGGGTTCAATTCTTGGCACCAAAAATAAATAATAGAAATAAAATTTTGTCATAATACACAGTGTTATTAGTCTGCTACACTTGGTAATGCTACAATAGAAAACAATTATGAAACTATGCTAGAAACACTTCTAGAGAGCAACTAATAATAGAAAAATCCTAAGTGCTTTATAACTCAAGAAACCATTTCTAAAAAGTCACAATATAAAAGTAGAGAAAGGACAAAAGTAATTTTAACTTATAAGATTAGAGTGATTTCTTTTTTTCTTTTTGTTTCTTCTTTACTTTTTTTGGTACCAGGGATTAAACCCAGGGGCACTTAACTATTGAGCCACATCCCCAGCTCTTTTGTAAAAAATTTTAAATTTAGGAACAAAATAAAAAATTTTGCAGCCTCAGCCTCCTGAGTCACAGGAATTACAGATCTGTGCCACTTCACCCAGCTCATTCAAGTGATTTTTGTAAAGAGATTGTGATTAATGGATGTGATAAATTACCAGAAGTCACTCATCCAGGCAGCAAACTCCCTACTCACTGCTTCAAAATCTACGATTCGGGCCCTTATCAAAGGATGACCACCCTACTGAAAAACTCAGTTTAAACCCCACTCTCCTGAAAAATTCAGTTTAATCAGGAAAATACCTGTTGTGACACCCCCCCCCAATTCAGTCTATAAAAGATCACCCATCCAAAACCCAAGCTGCCATTTTCCATTTGGAAAGTGTGTCCCTAAACTATTGCAATGAATCTCCTTCATCTGTTGAGGTCTGGATCTTTTCTTACTGTGCTCCACACCCTCCTTTTCAGCTGTGGTTCCTTTCAGTTAGTGCTGAAACCTGGGACGGGAAGATGGAGCTCTTAAGCTCCCTCCAATTCTCTTTCCATCAATTCTGCCTCTTTCTTCATCTATCCATCTCTACTTCCCTTCACACAAGATTTTTTTCTTTTTTTTTTTAAGAGACAGGGGGACAGTGAGAGACAGAGAGAAGCGATTTTTATTTAGTTTTTCGTGTGACTTTCATTTCTCTGACATTTTGTTGTGAACATGGTACTGGGGTTCGAACTCAAGTATTCGCACATGCAAGGCAATTGCTGTAACCACCGAGCCACCACTCCAGCCCCCCTTCATACAAGATTTGAGATTCAGAGCACCCTCCACATTTGCTACAGCTAAACGGTGGACAGAACAAAATCAACCCCCTCTTGGTGCGATATTTTTTCAGCCTTATTGATACGTGAATGGGGCAAGAGCTTTTCTGATCTCTTTATTGGTGTCCTCTGGAAACCTCATTCTTGTTTTTCCCTCTTGCTGTTCTACCAGACCATCAGATCACAGATCCACTCTTCATTTGGTTCCTGCATGCAACACCAGTCATCCTAATCAACTTGTCAGAGAGGTAAGATTCAGGGTTTCTCTCAGAGGTACCCTGCTAGAAACTCCCCCCTGGACCCTGGGGGTCCTCACCTTGGGATCAGAGTTGGGGATGCCCACTCACTCTGAGGTGATCTGGCTCTGCCACCAGGTGGCAAGAAGTAAATGGAGGATGCTTTGTTTTCTCCCACTCCAATCTCCACCCTCAACCCCTCTCTAAGCCACTCACCCTGCACCCACCCAACCTTCTCTTCCTTCCCCTCCAATTACCTACTCAAAAACCCACAACCCACAACCTCAACATATGTTTCCTCTCCATGACGTGGCAGGAACTGAGGGTCCTGTCTGGGTTTGTGTCCCCTTTTCCATGTCTGAAATGTCCCAAATTGAGGAAAAATTACGATCCTTCTCTGAAAACCCTAGTAGATATAAAAAGGAATTTTTACATCCTATGCAGGCCTATTGCCTCACCTGGGCAGCCATCTATTATAACCTCATCTCCACTGAAACACCAAATGAAAAACCCGTGTCTGGCAGGCAGCCTGGGTACAGGGATGTGATGACCTTCACATCCCTGACACCAACCCTTCTGCCGAGATGGCCCTCCCCACTGCTGACCCTAATTGGACCTATCAGACCCATATGCAGGTCAATTATGATAAAATCAGGGAGATCATCCAAGGTCTGGATGAAAACCCTGCTCTTTTCCTTGCCTGACTAACCAAAGCAGTGGTTAAATATACCACCCTTGACCTGGAAACTCCACCTGACACTCTTTTTCTCCACATCCAATTCATTAGCCAGTTGGCCCCAGATATTCGCAGAAAGCTTAGACAACTAGAGGAGGATCCCAAAACCTCACAGAATCAACTCCTAGATACTTCCTTCAAGGTTTTTAACAACAGGGAGGATGAGTCCAGGAGGGAAAGAGAAAAACACCTCAAAGCCAAATACCAACTTCTGGTTGCCACCATCCATCACCCCAGACCTGCTCCTACTGCCCACTGATGTAGCCAAGATAGGTATTGGGCTAAAACTGTCCTAATCCAAGGCCCCCCACCAAATCCATGTCCAAACTGGGGACAATGGGGACACTTGAAAGTGTACTGTCCCAGGGGGGGACACCCTGACCCTCGGTTCAGTCCAACTCTCCTTTAACCCCTCATACTCCCTATGGGAATGAGGGGGCCCGTATTCCGCCACTCCTACCAAAACTAGTGATACATCCATGGAGCCCAGGGTTACTGGAATGGTGAAGAGCCAATCTATTTCATTTGTAGTAGACACTGGGGTGAATTTCTCCCTCTTGATTCATGGCATGAACCCACTCTTAGAAGTGATACCCTTATTATGAGGGTCTTGGGAATTCTTGAGTACCCCCATTAAACACCTCCCTTTCTCTGTACCTTTGGCACACTCACCCTGTCCCATTCCTTTATTATAATGCCCAAATGCCCAGTTCCTCTCTTAGGACAAGACCTCCTCCACGAACTCAAGTCTTCCATTATTACTCCTCCCTTACAAACCACTACCATATTCCTCATTCATGCCAGCCTGGACACTGTGCCTGCATTCCCCAAGCCTCCAACACCCCTCCCCCTTCCTCATATCAACCCTTTGGTATGGGACGCTTCTCAACCAAAAATAGCCACACACCATTCTCCTATTCAAATCTTTCTCAAAGACCCTACCCAATATATTACCCCAATATCCTCTCACCCCCTGCACCCTCAAGGAGCTAAAACTTATAATCTTCCACCTCCTTGAAGCCAGCCTCCTTATCTCTGTCCATTACCAACATAACTCTTCCACTCTTGGTGTTAAAAAGCCTAATGGTCAACACCATCTGATTCAAGATATTTGTAAAATCAATGAAGCCATAATCCCCACCCCTCCTGTAGGGCCTAATCCCTACACCTTACTTTCCCATGTTCCTCCAACTACCTCTCACTTCTTGGTTCTAAATTTAAATGATTCCTTCTTCACTATAGCCCTTCACCCCTTTCCTCATCCTCTCTTCACTTAGACCTGGATGGATCTAGATTCTAATCCCTCCGGACAGCTCACAACAACTTTCTCCCCCAGGGATTCAGGGACAGCCCCCACTACTTTGTTTTTGTTTTGTTTTGTTTTTAAAGAGAGGGACAGTGAAAGAGAGGGAAAGAGAGAAACAATTTTTATTTAGTTCTTCATGTGGTTTTCATTGCTCTGAGACTTTGCTGTGTACATGGTGCTGGGGTTTGAACTCACATACTTGTGCATACTGGGCAAGCCCCATACCTGCTGAGCCACTGCTCCAGCCCCAGCCCCCACTATTTTGGACTGGAATTACAAAAGGACCTTGCTACCCTCAACCTACATCCTTACTCCAATATGTAGATGATCTCCTCCTTTGCAGCCCTTCCTAGGATTACTCAAAACTTCACACTGCCACTCTCTTTAATGCATTGGCAAAATGGGGGTACAGTGTCTCCCAACCAAAGGCCCAGATCTGCTCTCCCAAAGTCCTATGTTTAGGCATAATTGTGGCTCCAGAAACCCATACAATACCCCCTAATCACCAGCACTCCAAAATGTTCCTCTTCCCTCCACCAAAAGTGAACTCCTTTCTTTATTAGGCCTCTTCAATTACTTCCAAATCTAGATCCCCAATTTTTCTCTTATTGCAAAATCTCTCTATAACGGCTCAAAAGAGGATTTATCTGAGCCCCTTCCATCCCCCTTATCTCTTTCCTCAGCTCTTAATGCTCTCCAAAATTTCCTCTTGCAATCTTCTATCTTTACTTACCAAATCCCTCAAAGCCTTTTTCCCTCTCCCTCCATTCTAAACACGGCCAAACCTTAGGAGTCTTCTATCAAAAGGCAAGGGATACCCCACAGCCTATCACCTTTTTATCCAAACAACTTGACCCTATATACCAAGGCTGGCCCTTATGTCTAAAAATCCTAGCCACTGCCAAACTCTTCATAACTGATGCCAAAAAATTCACCTTAAACCAACACATTACCATCCTAACTTCCCACTCTCTCTCTCTCTCAGATCTTCTCAGCCATAAAGTCTCTCTCTCTCTCTCTAACCCCTTCCAGAAGTCAACTGTTACATGCTCACATTGGTCTCTTACAGAAAAGATCATTCACTAAACCCCACAACCCTTTTACCTTCACATGACTCTGGCTCTCCGCCATCCTCTATAATCTCTTATTTCAGTTCTGACACCTCAGACCTCATCAACCCTTTCGCACATACCACAGATCAACCACTGCCTAATTTCCCTGACTGGTTCATTGACAGTAGCTCCCCAAAACTATGTCCCCATCTGGCAGGTTATGCCATCATTCAGGGCCATATTACAGAAAATTCTTTTTTCCTAACCAAAATCATTGAAGCTTCCTCCCTGCTCCCCAGCACCACATCCCAACAGGCTGAACTCATAGCTCTCACCCAAGCCCTCACCCTAGCTAAAGATATTTCTATTAATATATCCACAGACTCCAAATACACCCACAACATCATACATTGAAATATCCTAATCTGGAGAGAAAGGGAATTCCTCACTCAAAGGGGGACACCCACCTCCAATGCCTAACTCATTGAACAAATGCTACAAGTAACCCTCCTCCCCTCCTGTGTCACCATCTTACATTGTATGGGAAATCAGACGGACAAAAAATATACCTCACTAGGAAATAATGAAGCAGGCTGGTTAGCAAAACATGCAACCCAACTAAGCCAACATACCCACACCTTCACACCCTCTAACTCTATGCTCTTTTCCATCCCAATAAAGCTTCAACTTTCCCCAGAAGACCAAGGCACTGTTATACTACCTCCATAATCTCTTCCACCTGGACCTCCAATCCCTCCAATTATTCATATAAACATCTGTACAACTCTTCACCTGTGACCTACAACTCCTGCAAGAAATATCTAGATCTTGGTTTACTTGCTTAAAAGCAAATCCTAATTCCAACCTCAGGCCTGATCCTTTTCCCATCCACCAAGCATGGGGGAATCTCCCAGCCATGGATTGGCAAATTGACTTTACACAAATGCCCCCTGATACTGAAAGACCTTATGATACTGACTTTTACTGGCTGGGTGGAAGCTTTTTCATCCACTAACAAAAAGGCCTCTACCATTGCTAATACACTCACTCAGGAAATACTTTCTTGCTTCAGTCTCCCTGCATCTCTCCAATCTGAGGTGGTTTCAAATTTACATCCTCCATAACAGAGGAACTTGAATGACACCTACATATCAAATGGAAATTCCACATCCCATACAGACCCCAATCATCAGTGAAGGTAGAACACACTAACAGAACTCTAAAAAACATTTTCACCAAACTCTCCATTGAAACCCACCTAGACTGGACTAAACTCTGACCCTTGGCTCTTCTATGAGTTCAGGCTTTACCAAAGAATTCCCTTATGATAAGCCCATTTGAACTTCTATTTGGGAGACCTCTCCTTCCCCTCACTACACAACCCTAATCTCCTAAAAGGCCCCCTCTCACTCTACTCCTGACCCACCTTAGGGCTATTCTATGGAAATTTGCACACACTCGGCTCCCTCAACCTCAACCAGTTAATCAGACTTTCTCCATCAACATTGGTGACCTAGTTTACCTATCATCTCCCCAACCATCTAAATCCCGAAAAACAAAGTAGACAGAACCCTTTAAAGTCACCCTAACAACACCCACCATGGCCAAACTCAAAAGGCATCCCTCCCGGGTCCGTATGAGTAGTCTTAAATTGATTCCTAAAGAAGACATTTACCATTCTGTCTCTACAGGCCCAACCTCACTACATCTCACTTGCTTTCCCGTCATCTCAGAGGAACACACACCCGATGGACAGCCCTGACCTAATCACATGTCTCTCTCCTACCCACTCCTACAAGCATTCCTGGAGACTATAGTAGACAATTTAATTGTTGCACATTCACCACCACTTCATTTAGGCCCAACACAGATGATAAGCTTTATCACTGACCTCTGGCTCCAAGGAACACTCTCTGAATTCATCCCCATGCATCCCCATTTAGATCATTTTCTTCCTTCCATGCCTCCTACTCCTACTCTATCCCTAAAACAATAGGATGCTCCTCTGGTTCCCCATACTAATTCTTACCCTACTCTGTGTAACAATCAATAGAACAACCCCCTCCTGGACCTCCATGCAAGGACAGCAGAGGTCACTTTATTGCCAGCACCTATTACACAAGAGCTGCTATTCATTAGCTTCCACATGCACTCATGGAGGTAAAAACTATTGGCTGGGGTTTCAAAAGATCCAATGCAAGATTCATTTGCCCCCAACCACGTGGAAAAACCTTCTGCTGGACCATACTCACTCATTGCAGTATGTCAGATGGGAGTGGTGTACAGGCCCAGGCACTTAAGATGATTAGGACACAAGTACCTCAGATGCTAGAACACATGATCTTCCCAACCAGAAAGCCTTTAAATCTCTCCCTCCAATGGAACCCTCTATCAAATGACCCCCTCCTGCTTCAGCTTGTCAATTCAACATATCAGTTACTCAATCAGACAAATCCCATTTTAGCTCAAGGGTCCTGGATGTGTCTGAGGCCCAGCTTCTCCCAATATATAGCCAGCCCTCTTCAGAGATCCAACTTAGCTACTCTTGATTGTACATGCCCCTCTGAAAACACCACCCCAAAACTTATCTCAGTCCAACTTTTCCCGTGTTTCACAGGAAGGAGAGGATCTAACAATGTAGGAGAGATCCCTGATGAACAGTGTTTACAAACCCAGGAAAAAAATCATGATGCCCACCCTCTCCAGGAGTGACACTTCTTTTTGGACAAAAGGTATATCACTGCTTGCCTGCCCAGTGGAAGGGAACTTGCACAATATTATTCCTTAGCCTCCAAATAGTCATAGTTACAGGAGACCAGGAGTTACCTACCCCAGTCACTACTCAGATCAAAATGAGACATCCAGTTTATCCCTTTATTAGCAACCCTATGGATAACTGCTGGAATAAGCACTAGAGCTGCAGGAGTGGGAAACTCTATAACCTACTACCACAAACTGTGCAACCAACTCACAGAAGATATCCAACAGGTAGCAGAGTCAATATTAACATTACAAAGCCAACTAGACTCCCTGGCCTCAATGGTCTTACAAAATTGCTGCAGTTTAGATCTACTGACTGCTGAAAAAGGAGTGCTATGTTTATACTGACAGGAAGAAGGCTGTTTCTATGTGAACCAATCTGGGTTGGTCAGAGATCAATCAAGTAAAACAACTACAAGAACAGCTGGACAAATGGAGCAAAGAATTGGAAAACTTCTGGGGAACCACATAGGGGGATATATACCAATGAGCCTCCAGGTTATTGCCCTTTTTGATACCCCTACTCTTTTTTTTTAAGAGAGAGGGACAGTGAGAGAGAGAAATAATTGATTTTGTTTAGTTTTTTATGTGGCTTTCATTGTTCTGACACTTCACTGTGTACATGGTGTTGGGGTTTGAACTTGAGTCCTTACAAATATGAGGCAAGAGTCATAATCCCTGAGTCAACACTCCAGCCCTAACACCCCTACTTTTTTTTTTTAAAGAGGGACAGTGAGAAACAATTTTTATTTAGTTTTTCATGTGGCTTTCACTGCTGTGACACTTTGTTGTGTACACGGTGCTGAGGTTTGAACTTGCGAACTTGCACAAGCTGGGCAAGTGCAGTAACTACAGAGCCACCAGTCCAGCCCAACACCCCTACTCTTAATCATGTTAACTATTACCTTTCTCCATTATTAAAACTTTCCAGAAATTCATGATGAAACAAGTCACAGCCATCTTCAGAGCTGCCACACAAGAACATGTCAAAGCCATGTTCCTGCTCCAGACTCGAGGGAAGGGCCCCTTCTTCACCCCGATGCCAGCAGGAAGTAGCCAGATATGATGGCATTGACCCAACTCATACCCCTTAAGAGTCTAGCCAGCCGGTTGTGGAAAATTATCAAAAGCCACTCAGCCAGGTAGCAAACCCCCTCCTGTTTTGAAATCTACTGTCTGAGGCCCTTATCAGAGGATCCACAACCTACTGAAAAACCCAGTTCAATCCCTACCCTATAAAGCCCAGTTTAACCAGAAAAATTACTACTGTGACACCCCCCCCCCCAATTCAGTTCATAGAAGATCACCTATCCAAAAGCCAAACAGCTATTTTCTGTTTGGAAAGTGTGTCCCTCACACGATTGCAATAAATCTCCTTAATCTGTTGCGGTCTGGATCCTTTCTTGCCACACACTGTACTCTTTTCAGTCGCTTTTCCTTCGGATACTACTACACAGGTTCAGTAAGGAAATAAGTGTGACGTTGACAGTGACGTAACTTTGGTTAAACGACGAACGCAACAATACAGCGCTCATAAAGAAGCAAAGGTGTTGGTTTGACTCATGGCCAGTGTAGCAACACAGCACTAAAAATACTTTTAAATTGGCCAGTTTGGAGTCCTGGCTACCAACCAAGGTAGCAATTGTTCATTGTTGGGGGAGCAAAAGGTCAATTCACCTGAAGCAAGGGCGTTAGGAGTATAACAAGAATTAAAAAAGACTTTCAGTGTGCGACAAACCCTGTGTGATAAAAAACCTGCTGTCAGGCAGAAGGGCCGACCCTGCCCGCGGCAGCGCAGTCACCTCCACGAGCCTTCCAGGGCCCCGGGCGGAGCCGACGGCGGTCGGTGGAAACGGCGCTCAAGCCGACGAGGGCAGGCGCGGTGCGCACACCCAGCCGGCACGGAAACCACGCGTCCAACCTGAGGTCGGGGACAGCACCACCCGCCCAGCCCCGGGCCGAGCCGGCCGCAGCCGGCCTGCCGAACGGCTCACCAAGGACGCCGGAAGTCCCGCCCCGAAGCGCTCGCCCAGGCGGAAGCGCTCTCCCGGGCCTCCGTCGGCCAGCGCCGCGAACGCGCCCGCGCAGTGGTGTCTGGGTAACAGTTCCCAGGCGCCATTGGCTCTGGCGAGGGGCCCTCTGCGGACCTCCAGGCGTTGTGTCCGCGCATCTAAAGAGTCGGGGACCTGAAGAGGCTTTGCAGATGGGGCAGAGCTCCCCGCAACGTGAAAAGGGTGCGCCGGGTTTCCGTGAGGCGCAGAGTGCCAGTTCTTCCCCAGAGCTAAGGGAGCACTCGGACGCACGCACGCTGCCACCGTCCAACTGCGCTTTCCTAGATGGGATCCAGTGACATCGCCGTGCTGCTCCTCCAATACGAAAGCTCGATTGTGTAGATCGGTTCGAACCAGTAAAGACCACACGGGGCATGCTGGGAAACCACGGCGGAAAGCGACTCAGGCCTGCCCAGCAGTAACGGGCAGCCAGCGATTGTGTGCTACTCAGGGGGCGACGCTGCTACGTCCACACCACCTTAGACTCCACGTCCTTCAGGCCTATCTGAAAATAAGTTATGAGATACCGCATGCCATTTTCCTGGAGGGCAGTGACGACAGCGGCCACTGCCAGAGCCTATTTATAAAGGGAACACCTGAACCTTGAGATTAGAAGAAGCTGGGCACGGTGGTACACACCTATAATCCCCAGCAACACAAGAGACTGAGGCAGGAGGGTTGCAAGTTTGAGGCCAGCCTCAGCAATTTATTAAAGGCTAGAGATGTGGATGATTGGTTAAGTGTCCCCAAGATTCAATCCCCAGCTTAGGGATAAGCAAATTAGAAACACCCTGTTGCACACTAAAAAAATTAAAGGCTAGAGATGTGGATGATTGGTTAAGTGTCCCCAAGATTCAATCCCCAGTATCACTGTTTAATTAAAATTTAAAAGGACTGGGGATATAGGTCAGTGGTAATGTGACCCTTGGTTTAATTCCCAGTACCCCTTCACTCCAAAAACTTATAGTACTAAAATGCAGGTATTTTAGTGGGATGGTAGTTCTTACACGTGATGTGGTCAGGTGCTTGACATTACTGAAAAGGTGATTTTCCTACTGCCCTAAACATGGGTTATGAGAGGAATATACATGTAATGGAACAGTATTCTATTTTCAAGTATCTCTGTAAACAATATAAGCAGATTAAAGAAAATCAGGAGTTCTGATGACGTGAAGGATCCCTGATTAGAAGATGGATGTGGCATTTTCTCTTATCAGCAATAAATTAGACTTCATTTATCCACCTGAAAGCAGATTAAATTAGAATTCTCTCTTCCAGGAAAAGTGAGGGGACTAGTGCTGATAAAAAAGAGGCAAGTGAGAGTGAAAAGGAGCCAAGCCAGGTGTTAGTGGGCAGGTCACTTAGGAATTTTTTCAGTTCACAATGAGTAAACTGGGAGACATGACCAGGATTTGAGAGGAAGAGGGATTGGACCACACGATTGCTCATGATTAATGCGTGCATTTCTGGATTGTAGAGCATTAACATTAGAATCAAGGAGTCAATTTAGAATAATACAGTGATCTAGGCAAGAGAGTAGGTCTGGCCAAGTGGCAGTTGTGGTGATTAAAAGTGTTCACATTCTTGATACATCTCAATAAAATACACAACTCAATTTCAATTGCAACTCAGTTGACAATTTTTCTTTTTGAGAGGGACAGTGAGAGAGAAAATCAACTTTATTATTTCATCTGGTTTTTATTGCTCTGACACTTAGTCGTTTATGTGGTGCTGGGGTTTGAACCAGGGTCCTCATGCATTCCAGGCAAGGGACTTAACTGCTGAGTCACCGCTCCAGCCCCTCAACTGACAATTTCAATGTCAGTTTTGAGAAAGGAAAAAAAAAACTGAAGTCATTGAAAGAAGACATCACACTTGAAAATATCTGCGTTCAGTAATAACAGTCCTATTATTTTGAAATGGATCAAAGTGTATATATTGTAATACCGATTTTACCCTTTTCCTGTGTTGTGAATAAAATGTTTAAGGTGTTTAGTCATCCCTGAGTATCCATAGATTGGTTCCAGTTCCCACTCCTAGATTCCAAAATCTGAGTATGCTTACATCCCTTATATAAAATGTCATAGTATTTGTATATAACCTATGCACATCTTCAGTATACATTAAATAATCTCTAGGTTATTTTAATACCAAATATAATATGAATTCCCTCTAAATAGTGTTAACGCTGCATTATTCAAGAATGACAAGGAAAAAGCTGGGCATATTCAGAACACACCATTTACCTTTCTCTGAATATCTTCAATTAGGATCAACTGAATATGCAGAGGCTGAACCTGCAGATTCAAAGTAGATGCAAAAGAGAGGAAGAGCCCTAGTCAAATGTCCCCTATCCAGTGACTTACTTTATAAATTTGTGTAATTATCAGTCACATAATCACTGTTTTTTGTTTTGTTTTTGTCTAAATCAATCTATTTGTTATAGCAGAACCCACTAACAAAAGGGTCACAGAAAATCACATCTCAAGGATGGAATTTTAAAGGTTAATTTATGGGTATTGACAATTCCATTGAAAGGGATCTAACTTGCTAGGAGGGCAGATCTACAGAAAATAAACTGCTGTGTTTTATGGCTTTAATTCATTAAAATCTAGTTTAGCCTTACTAAGGAACAGTCTCATGCAAGATCACACAGTTAAAAACCTACGTAGGATGTGAACGGAAAATAACCCAACATTCACAGTGTGTAGAGTCTACACCTGTTCCACTCAAAAGGTTTACCTTCATATCCTCAAGTAGTGACCCTGAGGGACTGCTGAACTTAACTTGTTGGAGACTCATTACCACTTCACCTATAAGTCTCCATCACATACCAGCTTTTTACCCTACCCATGTATTTTTCTACAGACAAGACAAAATCCCTCCTATATTGTCTCTTTCAGAAGGGATCATTAGAGATGTGGACTTCCCATTGCTCTGCTCTCCAGTCTCAGCTACCTCTTCCTTCACCACAGGGCCTACCTGAAGTAACAACCTTTGAATCCCTCCCAAATCAGATAACTATGTCATGCCCTGGTGCATTTCCCATTCTCCACCCCTTTGAAAGCTCCAGCCCAGCACACACCCGCTCCAGACATCTGTGACCACCTATCTATGCTGTAACATCTATACCTTGAAACATCAGAGAATCACCATGCTCAAAACTCCAAAATTCTCTAAAACCTGCTCCTTGTGTTGTCTTACTAATCTCCATTCTCTCAGATGCTAAAGCAAAGTACACGGGCTGAACCTTCACTCCCTACATTTCCCAGTCATATTTGATGTAGCAGGAAATCCTATAGGCACTAGTTTTCAGATCTATCAGAAATCTTATGATGTATCCCCTTTACTTCCACTTCTCCAGTTCAACTTCCACCACACCTTGTGTGTTCTGCAGTGGCCTCTTCAGGGGTCTCCCTGCCTCTCCTCTGGACACAAGGCTCAGACCTGCACTGAACTTCACAGGCACCCTTCCACCCAATTTTAGCACTGTGAGGTGGGGGTTCAGGCCACAGGAGTACCTAGGGAAGCAGCACCTCTCTCATACCAGCTCATGATAGTGACCTCCACCAACTGAGCAAGGGAAGACCCAGGTTCTGACAGGGAGAAAGGGATTGCAGTCTTCAGCCTGGCTCAAATGAGCCTCATTCTCATCTCTGCACATCAGGGGAAACAGACTCTTCCTTCACTTTCTCGCTTCATCACCTCAGTCAAATCCAAAGGCCCCATAACAGGTTCACAGCAACAAATACCTAAAGACCAGTCATACCCAGGAAGTCCTGCCTTCACGTGAGTCCACACACATCACTTCTTCCTCCTGTTTTTGACCACACAGCCTCTGGTACAAGCTTATGAGTATTGTTTGGTAGTTATGTGGTGATTATCGGCCTGGATTGCTCCAGCAAATGAAATTCCAAGAATGCGAAGAGAGGGCAGGGTTCCACTTGCTCATAACTTACTAAGTCTCAAGTTTTCTGTAAATATTTCAAACAAATTGACACGTATATATAATATGTAGGATGGATATGTACAGGATATAGGATGGATATGTATATATATATATAAAATTTTTTTTTACTTATTTTCCTGATAAAAAACCTTTATTTAGTGGAAGTAACATTTTCTTCATAATTACTCTGGGACAGTTCATTAATTACCCAGTGCTATGGTTTGGCTAAGGGTTCCCTAAAGGTCCATGTGTTAAGCGCTTGGTTACCAGTCCAAGCCCTTACTAAGGGATGATGTGATCTCTAAGCAGAAGCTACTGGGAGGAGTTAGACCAGTGGGGCTATTCCCTTGAAGGGGCTAATGGTACCCCAGCCCAATGCAATGGCCAACTGACCATGGATTGATAGCCTCCAAAACTGAGTCAAAATTAAATTTTCCAATTTATAAGTTGACTTTACTGAGGTATTTATCACAATGAGAACCTAACACA
Organism: Aplodontia rufa; assembly: GCA_004027875.1. Taxonomy (NCBI): domain Eukaryota; kingdom Metazoa; phylum Chordata; class Mammalia; order Rodentia; family Aplodontiidae; genus Aplodontia; species Aplodontia rufa. Next base: position 62,010 of record PVKS010001955.1, read on the forward strand.
GTGGGACTGGAGCAGTGGCTCAGCAGTTATGGCACTTGCCTGGCATGCACGCAGATGTGGGTTCAAATCCCAGCACCATGTACACAATGAAGTATCAGAGCAACAGAAGTTACATGAAAAACTAATAAAACTGATTCTCTCTCTCACCGTCCCTCTGTCTTTAAAAAATAAATAAATAAAAGAGGGGCTGAAATGGTGGCTCAGTGGTTACTGTGCTTGCCTGGCATGTGCGAGTATGCGAGTTCAAACCCCAGCACCACGTACACAATAAAGTCTCAGAGCACTGAAGGCCACATGAAAAACTAAATAAAATTGACTCTTTCTCTCTCACTGTCCCTCTCTTTAAAAAAAAAATAATAATAAAAAATAAAAGAGAAGCTAACCGTAATGAAATAAAAAGCCCAGAAATAAACGTTCATATTTCTGCACAAATCTGTGATGAAACTGCAAAAAGCACTAATTTGGGAAGTCTTTTGGAGAAATGGTTAAAAAAAACTAGACACTTGGGGCTGGAGTATGGTGGCTCAGAGGTTACAGTGCTTTGCCGGCATGCACAAGGACCCCAGTTCGAACCCTAGTACCACATACACAACTGTCAGAGAAAACAAAAACCAGATGAAAAATAAAATTGCCTCTCTCCTTCTAACAAAAATAAATTTTAAAAAAGCTGGATACTAGCCAGAAATGGCAGCACACGCCTGTAATCACAGCAACCTGGGAGACTGAGACAAGAGGATCACAAATTCAGCCAGCCTCAGCTACTTAGCGAGGACCTAGGCAACTTAGTGTGACCCTGAATCAAAATAAAACATAAAAAAGGCTAAGGATGTGGCTCAGTGGTTAAGTACCACTGGGATCAATCCCTGGTACAACAAAAAAGCTGGACACTCATGCAAAACAATGAACTTGAAATAGCACCTCATAACATACAAAAATGAACTGAGGGGGCAAGGGGCTTAGCTCTGTGGGAAAGTGCTTGCCTAAAATTTGTGAGGACCTGGATTTGATCACCAGCACTGAGAAAGGAATAGAAGAGGGGAGAGAGGAAAAGCGGGACAAAATGGCTTACAGAATTACAGTACAGAATTCACATTTCTCTAAAGAACATCCACAACTAGCAAGAGACAGATGCGAAAATGCTCCGTTGGTAATCATGGAAGTGCACAATGACAATGAAATGCCCCACACCCCGACAACCACTGCTACCAACAGTAAGCACTGTGGAGTGTGAGAAACTGAAACTTCACACCACTGATGAGACTGCAAAATGGGGCAACTGCTATGGAAATCCCTGAAAAAATTTAAAAATAGAATTACCTTATGATGCAGCAATTCCACTTCAACCAACATACCCCAAAAGATTTTAAACCAGTAGAGAAAGGAATGTGGCTCAGTGGTAAAAGTGTCTTGCCTGGCATGTGTGAGGCCCTAGATCTGTCCCTAGGACCACAAAAATAAAATTAAAGCAGAGCCTCAAAAATTCTTATGTATACTCATGCTCATAAGAGTCATTATCCATAATAGCAAAGAAATTAACGTAAATCAAATTTCCATTATGCATAATTTATATACCTATAATGCTATTTCACTGAGCTTAAAAAAGGATAGAAAGTCTAATCATTTTTAGACATTATAAGTAAAAGAAGACACAAAATAACAAGATCAAAACAATTCTTGTAGAGGATACTACCTAAGTTGAAAGTGGTGGTTCTCAGGGTCGGTGTGTAATGGAAAATGAGTTGTTAAAAAGAGTACAGAGTTTTCATTTTGCAAGCGGTAATGACTTCTGGACATTCACTGCACAATGTAAATAACTGTATGCTCAAACGTGGTTTTTATATATTTTATTATCTGTATTTTATAATTTTTTTTAAGAAGCAAGCACTCTACCACTGAGTCACCACTCCAGCCCCTGCATTTTATAATTTAAAAAAAAAACTAGTTAACATTGATAAATCAGAGCATATTTCTATAAGAAGTCCTTCCACATTTACTCCCAAGTTCTTTATCTGGTGTGAACTTTTTGGTGTGAATGAGGTGAGGGTCTTTGGTTAAAGACCCTCCCACATTCCCTGCACTCATAAGCCCTTTCTCCTATGTTTAATGAGGCTACAGTTGTATCTAAAGACTTTCTCACATTCACTGCAACAAGGCTTTTCTCCAGTGTGAACTCTCTGATGACTGAGTGTGGAGCTGTCCATAAAGAATTTCCCACATGTTGCACCCATGATTTCTCCCTCTAGTGTGAACTTTGACTAAAGACTTTCCCACATTTGTTGCACTTATAAGGCTTTTCTCCAGTGAGATTACTCCAGTGTCTAATTTTATTTGAGTTGCGCCTAAACAATTAACAATTTCTCACATTCACTACACTCATAAGGCTTTTTCCCTGTGTGAACTCTCTTATGTGTATCAAGCATGGAGTGATATCTAAAGAATTTCCCACACTGGCTGCATTCATAAGGCCTTTCTCCAGTGTGAACTCTCTGATGATTCTTGAGTGTAGAGCTGTCCATAAAAAACTTTCCATGTTCACTGCATTCATAAGGCCTTTCTCCAGAGTGAAGCCTCTGATATCTATTCAAAGTGAAGCAATACCTAAAGAACTTCCCACATTCACTGCATTTGTAAGGTTTTTTTCCCAGTGTGAATTCTCTGATGAATAATATGCAGCTGTCCATAAAGAATTTTCCACATTTACTGCATTCATACAGTCTTTCTCCAGTGTGTACTCTACGATGAAGAGTTAAGTGTGGAGCTGTACATAAAGAATTTACCATGTTCACTGCAACAATAAGGCTTTTCACCAGTGTGAACTTTCTGATGTCTAATAAGTGTGGACCATAACGTAAAGAATTTCCCATGTTGGCTGCACTCATAAGGCCTTTCTCCTGTATGGGTTTTCTGAAGACCAATAAGGTGGGACTGTGTGAAAACACCTTCCCACACTGACTGCATTCAAAAGGTGTTGGCCTGGAAATTCTCTGGTGCTCTAAGAGGTCAACTTTCTGCGTAAAGAATCCTTGAGTGTGAATTTTCTGGTGCTGAACAAGGTGGGACTTTCTAATGCAGGCTTTCCCACAATCAGGAAATTCATGGTGTTTTGTCCAGTATGAATTTTCTGGTGCTCAACATCGTATTTGAGATGGAAGGCTTTCCCACATTCACTACACTTGTAAGACTTTTCTCCAGTGTGGTTTCGTTGATCCTTAATTAAGCTGGAGTTATACCTAGATAATTTCCCACAGTCACATTCATAGGTCTTTCCCCAGTATGGGTATGATGTTCAAAAAGCATAAGTTGGTAGCAAATGTCTTTCCCACATTCTTGGCAGCCATATCATTTTGTCCACATCAAAAGGCCTTCTTATGCTGGGTGTCCCCAGGTGGCTTCCAACCACCGTGAGGGGTCTTTTGCTGAAGAAGCTCCGAATTGACATTAAAGTCCTTCCCATCTTCCTTGCTTACAAAGGTCCTCTCTGCTATGTGAACTCCATGGCTCTTCAGAAATAAAGGCTTCTGCTCACTTTTGGAGTGATTTGCTCTAATGAGCTGCTGTTGGTGTTGGGAAAGCTCTGCCAAACACTTGTACAATTCTTGCTCATGATATGTTCCACTGTGCTCAGTCAGATGTAGAATGTCTTCCAAAAGTGAGCTGCATGTCTCACAGTGCTTCTGGGAAGATGCTCCTAGAGATACACCTTGCTCAGAACATGCCTCCTCATTTACAGCTTCATGTCAACAACCAGTAAGAACAGATATGCTGATAAAATGCAAATTCATTTTGGTCAAAAAACAAGCAGCACCATCACAATGTCTCACACACACAAATTGGTATCCATGGGATTGCTCACAGGAATTAGACACTAAAATCAATGAGAGAAAGACTTGCTGGGCAGCGGTGGGCCTGGCACACTTTCCCCATGGGAGAGCCCTACAATAGGTAAAGATGACAATGGGGAAGAAACATAGAATTGTGGTATGGTTGCTGTCAAGCGCAGAAAATTGTCCAGGCTTGCTGTGTGATTTGCATCTAATTCTTATCAGTCCCTTTCCCAGGTACCACCCTCCAAGGCGATGTCCCTTTGAGGTTCTCTTGCCATTGCTGGAATAACTCAAGGCATTCCACCCTGCCCAAAACTCAGGGCAGTGTCCCTTCAGGTGAGCAACTACCACGCCTGGCCCTGGCCAGTTCTAGGTGAAAGAGGAAAAGGGAGTAGCCAGCACATACCTAGAGCAACACAACCCGGAATATCCTCTATTCTAAAATTGTAAGAATTTCCAGTGGAAAGTCCTACAGAAATAATTCTGTAATCTTAACATGAGATGACCAGGTAAATACCTGAAATTCCTGGCATAGTTAGGCCCTAAGAATGCCAGCAACAGGAAAGGAGGAAAGGCTTTGGGCACAGAGTTTTCATACATGTGAAGAGTAACCAAGGTAGTTGGGTTTCTTTTTGTTTGGTACAGGGTCACTTAACCACTGAGCCACATCCTCAGTCCTTTTCATTTTGATTTTTAATTTTGAGGCAGGGACTCACTAAGCTGCTAAAGCTGGCTTTGAACTTGTGATCCTTCTGCCTCATCCTCCCAAGCTGCTGGAATTACAGGTGTGCACCACGTGCCCAGCATGTTGACTTCTCTTAAACAAAAAACATTTCTGACTCCTGAACATGTAAAGCTGGAGTAGCAGAGGAGTGGGCCGCTTGGGGACAGGTGTACAGTGCACAGTGCCCACCTCTGGTTCTCTCAACACTCTGGAAGGAAGCTAGGGAAGGAAGTAGCATGGGTGACCTAGTGTGGAAAAGAGAGAACTACCTTGAGGGTAGCTCATTCTTAGGGTAAAGGAAAAAACAAACAAAAAAACCGAGTGTCCACCCTAGGCAATGGGTAGGTGTGAAGACTTATCTAGTGAGGACAAATGTGCAAAGTTCTCCAACATCCAGTCACAGTACAGGTGCCTCTAAGTCTCACTGAGGAGTTCCCAATGCTCCTTGGAGAAATATATGGCCACATCCTCAGAAACTACTTGGCTCTGCCAAGTTATGACAGTTCAGTTCACAAGCAGCTTCCTGTTCTGTTTTCAGATTTGCACATATTTATTCTACCATCTATTATCAGGCCAAACTGACAACCAAATTTGTTTCAATTTCAACTGAGATCCAGGGTCAACATTCTGAACCACCTCCTTACTTGACCCACACATGAATATTTCCCTATGCTAAAACAATCCAACTAGGGATAGTCCCTATGCCCCAAGGGTCCAGACTTTGTCAAACTAGACAACCTAAAACTGTTTCACCCTGTCCTGCTTTGTCTTCCCTGCTGAAACACTAATGGAGCTTCTCATGCGTACTTTCCCTCAATCCTGCATCTGTTGCTTCCCCTCTGGTTTTTGTGGTGTGGCATGTCCCTCGCACTAGGGAAATGTGAGAAATAAAATTCCTTTCAATGTCATTAGCTACAATCACAAATTTAAAGCCTATGAATGCAAACAATGATGTGCTTCCCTCTCCAGGATCTTCAGTCCTCCTGCTCCCCAGCCCACCCCAATGTGGAAGCAATAGCAGGTCCTGGTGGTTCTGGGACCTACACCCACCCCCCTCATTTCTGATTATAGACTGCAGCACAGAATGCAAGTAGGGTGAAGGACTGTGACAGAAGAAAGAAAAGCATCATCACAGCCTGGCAAGAGGGACCCACACCCTCTTACATCAGCCAATATCCCTGGGATCCCCATTCTTGCCTTCCAGAGTGTCAAATTCAGACTAATTTCTTTCCTTTAAGTGCCAAGAAGGCCATCCATTCACACTCCTCCTGCTGCACATCACTCTTTGATTGGATCTCCCTCGCATCCTCAGACCCTCCATCCACTCTCAACCTGCACCACAGGCATTTCTGTGTGACCTCTCAACATACCTCTTTACATGGAATCCAGCCAGTGAATAACAAATGCAACAAGAATCCTGACTGCCCCTATAATGCCCAGAGTGCCAAGCCTCACTAGAGCCTGGAGCAGCTGCAAACCCAGCACTGAAAGTCTCCCGCCTAGCCTTCTTTCTTGCTTTAACTTACCTAAAACCTACATGCAAACTTCCCAGTTCTCCACACCTGCACTGCACTCCAGATCTGGGCTGTGCTCTGATTATGCACTGCACATGTTGTCCCATTAACGCTATGACCTTCTCTCTCCACCTACCTGTAATCAAAGGTCAGCTGCACTCACCTCCACATTCCCATTCTGTGCCTAGCTACACTAGTAGCTGATCTCACTTTTCTTCAAAGTGATCTACTGGCCTAAAATAAACTATGTAGGGGTCACCAAGAATCATCATAAACCTGAGGAGTCTACAGGGCTTTAAAGGCAGGCCATGAAAAACGGATCCTAGTGGCTCTGCCTGGCCTGAAAGCAAAGTCACCTAAGGCTTAGTTTAGCACCTTTGTGACTCTGGACAAGAAGAGAACTTCCCCTAAACCTTAGTCATCTCTGTAAAATGGGGATAATATGGGTCCCCCACCATTAGGCTCATGTTGGCATCAAACATAAGAAGAACATGTCTTATCAGCAATTATGTTCTACAAAATTAAAAGTTTTTTATGTTTTCAGTGCAAAAAGCAGTAGAAGAAGTTTGAAAATATGGTTATTTCCCCCACTTCTAAAGGCTTTTTAAAAGTGTAACACATAAAACTTTGCAGTATAAGTAAATACTTCAAGGTAAATGAACATTCCAACTGGGAGTTAAGTGCTTAAACACAACTTATTGACTGCATTAACTTCTGCCTAGCTATGCATGCACATTTGGTATACTGTACCGAATAAGTATTTTATAAAATCTCAAGTTAACAAGCTGTTTGGAAGACGCTAAGCAGCCATCTCAGTGACTCCTTCAGCAACCAGGCTTACTTTTCGCATTAACATTCTGAAGGGTGTCTGCTGGGTCTCATGACTGCAGTGGACTGCAAAAGAAAGCCATGCCCAGGTCTGTACCAAGATTCCACTATCCCAATTGATGATATTCCTTTGCTCCACAGATTGCCATGTGCGTCTACAGAGCCTGCAGGGTGGAGGGTTTCTAACAACTCACACCTGGATTCTAGGCTATCTCCTTACTTCATCCAGGCCTCCCTTGGTACCCTGAGTTCTGCTGCTTCTTGAAGGGAGCTCAGGGATGTCCTCCTACCTCCCCAACAGTGTACCCTGCAAGTAGCCCTAATGTCCCTCACTAAGGAGCCCAAGTGGGACCAAGGTCCCTCGCTAAGGAGCCCAGTGATACACAGTAAGTCTTCCCTTTGGGTCCGAACCGCAGGCCAAGCCCTGGTCCTATCTGTGCCTTCTAACGCTAGGAAAGCTCCAGACCTCTACTCCACCTGTGCCGACCGTCAACTTTCATATCCAAAACCCACCCCTAAGACTGCAACCTGCTCCCAACTCCACTCCTTCAGATTCTCAGGCCAAAGGAGTGAAAAACAAAGGAAGGAACCGTGACACGGGCCCTCGCTCCTCGCCTTCCGCAGCGGTCCAGATGCGGCGGGGAGTCCTTCACGAACCGCCTTTGGCCACCGCCACTCACGCAGGTCCTCCGCAGACTCCGCCTCCTCCCGTCCCATGCCGCCGACGCACAGAGCCGCACCCGAACCCGCATGGGCGCAGCCTCTGCCAGCCAGGCCCGGCCGAGACAGAACGAGGGGGCCGCCTCCGGGCAGCGGAGGTCTTCACGTCGACCGAAGACCCGCAGCTGCCAACGACCACCGCCAGCAGGACGTCGCCGGAAGTCCCGCCCCTCGCCATCAACGTCTCCACGCTGGGCTCGCATTGGCCCAATTCGCTGCCTCCTCGTGCCGCACAGTCTTCTGGGTACTGTAGTCCCCGTAGCACCACCCATGCTGCCTGGGAGGGCGGATCCCTGGGCTTTTTCTCCGTGAAAGCCCAGGCGCTGAAGTTGGGGAGAGAAATGCAGTTCGGGGGCCGCAAAGACGCAGCAGAGCTTCACTAGCCCCGAAGTTAAGCATTTGTGGAGGAGAGGTGTGGGGAATACTGGATTAAACCCAAGGGAGTTTTACTGCTGAGCTACCCGCCACCCTTTAATTTTGAGACAAAGTCCTGCTAAGTTGCTGGGGCTGTTCAAACTTGCCTCAGCCTTCCCAGTCACTGGGACTTCAGAGCTGCCCCACTACCCTGATAGTCTACAAATTTTGATAATCACCCCATATGTTACTGAACTTAAATTTAAGTTATTTAAACCTAATTTTCCCATCTTAAGGAACTCTTGCTCTGACTGTCTGAACATAAAGGCACCTTACATTTTGCTATTTATACACAATGAAGCCATAATACATAACACAGCCCCTTATTCGTGAAAAAGTAGATGGTGTTTTGCACACACAAGGATATTGTAATACGCCATGTTTGCATTCATACAAGAATAACTAGAAGCTCAATTACATAAAAATATTACAAAATCCAAATTCACTACAGTGTTAATGAAATCAGTGGCAACCTGTGATTATCAAGTTAGTCCAGGAGAGAGAAAATATGAAAGGGCCAAAGAAAACAGGGAAATAGTTAAGTTCATTATTAAGACTTTGGTAATGGCTTCACTGTGCATACATCTAAAATTTTACATTACTTTCAACAGATGTAATATGTCAATAATACCCCAAATTTGCTGGAGAAGTCCAACAGATTCTAGGTAACATCTGGATCTGACGTTCCTCTAGAAATAGCATGGCAAAAGCTGTACAGACTTTCATAACCCATGCCTGTCTTATGTGTGTCAACTCTTAGTGGCAGTAAAGAGTAATGAACGTCATCATGTCCACCTGAGTCACAAGGAACAATGCCTAAGTCACAAAAGCTCCTTTCTGTCACAGGTTTCCTGCTATGCCACGATAGTTTCACAATAATGGCCCAAGAAGAGTTCAGGAAACCATAAAACCTTTGGATCTGTTGCTGACAATGAGCTTGGCTACAGGAGAGACACAGGTTTTAGATCTTTGGGACTTGTGTACTGCTTCACCCCTTACTTCCATAGTTAATGGGACATTTGTACTCTTTTAGGGGTGCTAATCCATTGTACTGTAGTCTCTTCCACTTCCTTTTAATCCAACTACAATTTCATTACATAATGTGGCTCCCAACTGAACCTAAGTTATGTACAGACAGGACATGATTTCAGGACACACAGCTCCTGGGCAGGTCACGAGAGACTGCTGTCCTTCAGCATTGTAGAAGAATGTGGGAAATTCCCTATGTACCTCCAACTTGTGTTGTTGCTAAATGCCCTGATTATAAAGGCAATTATTCTGCCTTTTGGAAAACTGAAATAATCCTTTTACTCAGAGCATGAGATTTGATGCAGAACTCCTTCAGATTTTTCAAGGCCTACCATAGCAATGCAAACTAGTCCAAATCTGGACAGGAGCTGTTCTTTACTTTTCTGCTTTTCCCTTAGGAGTATACAAAGAGGGCCCACAAACACTGTTCATCCTTTCAATTTTATCAGAGACCAATTCTGTTCTAAATCCATAGCACACAGTAAAGAGATGCCTAAGACTTAAGGTTGCTTAAATAACAAGACATTATCACAAAAACTAGAGGCAGGAGCAATTCATGGTGTGGTTGACTTGGAGCTTCGAAAAAAACATCCTGGGAGTCACAAGGTGACCAATAATGCCCCTGAAGGAAAACTTGTGCAAGCAGCCAGCCAAAGTCAGCCCATGTTCTCTGCCCAAAACTGACATCCACAAACAAAACCAAACATGAGGGAAGGGATGATGCCTCCAAAAGGTCAAACTGGTGAATCTTCCAGAAGAAAGAGCACAGCAGGACACCACGCCTGAGCATTTTAATGTGATGAAGGTAGTAAACACTGTGGCTCTCTCCAAGTTGGTAGAGTGAAAATGACTTCTGTAAAAGTGAAATGACTGGGAAAGGTGGCAAGCAAGTTTCCTACATATGTGGCAATACAGTAAACCACCCTAATGTGGGGCTATCTCCTTATAAAGCTAATCCCAGGAGCTTTGCTCTTCTGAGTTATGTTGAATCAGGAAAGAACGTATTGCCTGGGCTCGTATGGCCTTTCTCCATTGTGAGTTTCCTGGTATTGAACGAGCCAAAGACTTTTCCAACATCCACCGTATTTGCTTTTTTGTGTGCGTGTGCTTGTGTGTTATAAATATTGAACCCAAGGACTTGCACATGTTGTATCACTGAGGTACCTCCCACTGCCCACTGAAATTTTAAGACCTTTTTGGGTATGGAGTTTGTTTTTAAGACATAAAGTTCTTTTCATGATAAGAAACAACAAAATGAGGGCTGGATCAGTGGCTTGGCGTTACAGTGCTTGCCTGGCATGCACAAGGACCTGCATTCAAACCCCAGCACCACATATACAACTAAATGTCAGAGCAACAAAAACCAGATGAAAGGCTAAAATAAAGTTCATTCTCTCTCTCTCTTCCTCTCTCAGTCCCTCTCTTAAAAAAAAAGAAAAAATAATAAAACAAAATGTCACTTGAATATATGAAAGGCAAAAGTTTTTATTACTTACATCTAAGAAAAAGAGAAAAACTCAAAGCAGGGCCCCACAGGGAGTTGCATCAGGGGCAATCACAGCAACGTGAAGTTGTAGGGGACAGCTGATATAAGACTACTGGATTGGATTAGCTGTTTCCCAGATTCCCTTTGGACTGGCTAATTTGAATAATCTGCGATAGTGCCTGGTGATTCAGAATGAGAAAGCCCAATAGTGGAAGCAGTTAGGGGCTACTGACACAATTAGCTGCTCCACAAGAGGAAATGACCTACCTCTAGCTTAAACCTGAACATAGTAGTTATTTAAAAATTTTGAAAGTATGTAACTAGTTGTGGTCTTCTCATAAAGACATATAAACCAATTAAACAGAGTTCATAAACCCTAGCGTATATGGTCAAATGATTTTGAAAAGGATTCCAAGACTATTCAATAGGGGGAAAGGACAGTCTTTAATAAATGGTGCTTGGAAAACTAGATATCCACATGAAAAACCATGTAGTTGGAGTTTTGCCTACTAACATTTTGTATAAAAATAAACCTAAGCCACTTAACAATGATACACCTCTGTAACCCCAGCTACTTGGGAGGCTGAAGCAGAAAGATCACTTGTACCCAGGTGTTCAGCCTAGGTAACATAGCAAGATCCTGTCTCAAAACATCAAAGATATAAACATAAGGCCTTAGGGAAAATGCTTCATGACATAGGATTTGGCAGTGATTTCTTGGCTATAACATCAAAAGCATGGGTAAAAATAAGCTGGACTACATAAAAATCAAAATTCTGTTAAAGGACATAATCAACAGAACAAAAAAGGGTAACCTATAAACTAGAAGAAAGTATTTGAAAAGCATATATTTAGTGTGGAGTTAAAAATCCAAAATATATTTAAAAAATTCAACAATAAAATATATTTTAAACATTCCACATCAAAAAGCAAATAATACCACTAAAAATGAGGGAAAGACTTGAAAAGATGTTCCACATCACTAATCATTAGCAATATAAAAATGAAAAATGCAGTGTTCCACCTCATACCCAAAAGGATAGTTACTACACACACACACACACACACACACACACACACACACACCACAGCGGGGAGAAACAAAATGAAGTATTGGTGGTAGGGATATAGAGTGAAACCTTTGTGCTGTTATGAAAATGTAAAATGAAACAAGTACTATTGAAAACAGTACCTAAAATATTTTTAAAAAGGCCGTTAAGAGGGCTGGAGCGGTGGCTCAGTGGTTACAGCGCTTGCCTGGCATGTGCAAGGACATGGGTTTGAATCCCTGCACCACGTACACAAAGTGTTGGAGCAACAAAGGTCACATGAAAAACTAAATAAAATTAATCATCTCTGTATTTCTCTCTCAGTGTCCCTCTCTCTTAAAAAAGAAAAAAAAATGCTATTTGTAAATTTTGTTCATAACAGCATTTTCCCTAATAGTCAAAAGGTAGAAGTAACCTAAGCATCTGTTAACCAGTGAATAGATAAAGAAATGTGGTATATACATACAATGGAATATTATTTCACTGAAAAGAAAAAGGAAAGGATTTCTAACACATACTACAAATGGGCGACCCTTAGAACATTACCCAAAGTGAAATAAGCCTTTCACAAAAAAACAAATACAGGACTCTACTTAGAGGATGGACCAATAGGTATCAAATTCACGGAGCATAGTATAGAATAGTAGCAGTTGGGGTATCAGGAAAGAGGAATTAGATCTTTTTCGATGGAAATACGCTATCACTTCTGCAAAATAAAAAGGTTTCTAGAGATCATTTGCATTTGAAATATGAATTTATGTAGCATTAACTGTCCAATTAATGTGGTCAATGGTAAATTTTCTCCACTGTGAAATCTCTACTGTTTAATGAAGCTGGAGCTGAACCTAAAGAATCTCCCACATCGATGGGACAGCAAGCCTCTCTTCACTGTGGATTTTCTGGTGATGAACCAGATGAGATTTCCTAATAAAGGCCTTCCGGCACTCACTGCATTCATAAGGTCTTTCTCCAGTGTGGATTTTCTGGTGCTCAACAAGTATATGTTTGTGGCTAAAGGCTTTCCCACATTCACTGCACTCATAAGGCCTTTCTCCAGTATGATTTCTCCAATGTTTAATGAGGTTAGAGTTATACCTAAAGAATTTGCCACATTGACTGCACTCGTAAGGCCTTTCTCCAGTGTGAACTCTCTGATGTCTGATGAGTCTGCAGTGGTACCTAAAGGCTTTCCCACATTCATTGCACTTATAAGGCCTTTCTCCAGTGTGATTTCTCCAATGTTTAATGAGGCTGGAGTTGTATCTAAAGAATTCCCCACATATGCTGCACTCATAAGGCCTTTCTCCAGTGTGGAGTCTCTGGTGTCTAATGAGTGTAGAGTTATACCTAAAGAATTTCCCACATTCACTGCACTTGTAAGGCCTTTCTCCAGTGTGAACTCTCTGATGTTTAATGAGTGTGGAGCTGTCCATAAAGAATTTCCCACATTCACTACACTCATAAGGCCTTTCTCCTGTGTGAACTCTCTGATGTCTAAAGAATGTGGAGCTGTACCTAAAGAATTTCCCACAAATGTCACACTCATAAGGCCTTTCTCCAGTGTGAACCCTCTTATGTCTCATGAGTCTGTAGTTGTACATAAAGGATTTTCCACACTCTCTACATTCATAAGTCCTTTCTCCACTGTGAATTTGCTGATGTTTCACAAAGTTGGCATTGTACCTAAAAAATTTCCCACATTTGCTGCACTCATAAGGCCTTTCCCCTGTGTGGATTTTCTGGTGCTCAATCATTGTATGTTTGCATCTGAAGGCTTTCCCACATTCACTGCATATGTATTTATGTCCAGTTTGAAGGGCTTCTTTGCCCTCTGTTTCCCTAATTTGCTTCCACCCATGGTGAGAAACCTGGTGCTGGAGAAGGCCTGAGGTGGCTGGCAAGTCCTTCCAACCTTTCCTGCATGTGAGGGCCCTCTCTTCCCTGTGAACTCTGTGGTTCTTCAAAAATGAAAGTTTCCCATTGTCCCTTCTGGAAAGACTCTCTCCAATCTGCTTTTGGGGCTGGTAAAGCTCTCCCTCACAAATATATATCTCTTGTTCAGTTTGTGTTCTATTTTGCTCAGCCAGGCGCAGAATGTCTTTCAAGATTGGGTCACATGTCTCACTAGGCTGGGCATTCTGGGTGGATGAACCTGGCTCTGGAGTCCTGACCTGTGATGCTCCTATAGAAACACCTTGCTCAGAAGGTGCCTCCTCAGCCTCGGCTCCATGCCAACAACCTGTAAGGACAGAAATATGATGAAGTGCAAGTTGACTGCTGGGAGGGGGAGCCCCATCACAAATATGTGTCAAACATCCATGAGTAACTCCATGGGATTGCTGACACACAGTGAACGTAAAGCCAGTGTGAGGAAGGCTTGCAATGCAGAGCTGGGCCTGACAACCTTCCACAATGGACAGCTCTGGCAATGGAGAAGGACACAAAGGAGGGCTATAGTACAGGGGAAGGAGGCAGAACCTCCAGCCTACTCCTCCACAAATTATTTCAACAGGCCATGGCTGTTGGTGACTTGTGAAGAGTGTGTAGAAGGTTGTGTCCAGACCCAAGGATACCTAATAATGACAGCATCAGGTGTTCACAGGCTGTTGAGAGATGCATGTCGATTTCACAACACCTTAGGTATAGCACATATGTTGGAGGGACCTGCAAAGGAAGAACTGGGGGAGGGGGAATGGGTGAGAGGCAGAGGCCACCAAAGCTGGGGAGGGGATGTGTGGGACCAGTGCTAGACAGAGGCAGGAAATAAAGAGTAGATATGACAACGGGGAAGAAAAGGTAGAAATAAATTTTGGCTATTGGCTCTGGCATCAAACAATGGTGAGCACAGGGATGGTCCCTAGTGTGAGTGAACCCAGCTCTAACTTCAACCCTTTCTCAACTCCCAGCCACTAGGACCAAACCCTTTTACGCCTCTATTACAATTGTTGAAGTAATATCCACTCTCTCAGATACCCAGGACTCTCCCTATCACTCAAGGTGACAAATTGCATGGTACTTGGAAAAGACAGGTCCCAGATGACTGAGAAAGTGAGTGGATGGCAGGCCTAGAGATCTACCCCATGATATTTCCACATTTCACAATCATAAGAACATCAGAGAAAAGTCCTACAGAATCAACCCAATGGACCCCAAAATTAGTAATTATGACAGTGCCAGAAATTCCTGGCACAGGAAGGTACCAAAAATATAAGCATGAGCAAGGGACAGATGAAAAAGGTTCCATACATTTGAACAGAATAACCTAGCCAGGGACAGACATTGTCACTGGAATCTCTTAGAAAAACTGGACATTTCTGACTTGAGTCTTTTCCTGCAACCCCTCAGAGCAGTGGGGGATGGGCTGCTTGAACAGAAGTGGTACAGTGGACAGAACCCAGCCCTGGCTCCCATGACACCTGCTAGGAAATCAGGGAAGGAAGAAGCACTCATGATTATAGTGCAGGAAGATAAGAGCTGGCCTTGGGTAACAGGGAAAACAGTCCAACCAAAGATACTGTGTAGGTGTGAGGGCCTTACCTAGTGAGGACAAAAGTGTCAAATTCTCCAGCATCACTTCACAGTACAGGAATCTCTGAGCCTCATCAAGTTTCCCCCACTCCTCCTGGGAGAAATATATGGCCACATCCTCAAAGACCACACGACCCTGCCACAGTGGAGAAAATTTAATAGATGAGTGGCTTCTTTCAAACTGTGTAATCTTAGATTTTATATTGATCTATTTGGCACACATTAATAACAGGGCTAACCGAACAGATTTCTTTACATTTCCCATGCTCTGCTAAGCCCATATACAGAATGACCTCTTCATCTAACTTTCACAGATCAAGTCAGTAGTCCCCTTGTCTTGAGTCAAACCAGACCCCCAGGCAGACCCAGGAATTGTTTTCACTAGCTGGCCATCCTGCCCTGCCTCCCCCCACCCCCTTGGGAACATCAATAAAAGCTGTGGTCTGAACTTCCCCTGTGCTCCTGAGTTACACCTTCTGACCAAATTAGTTCTCTTCGGCCCTGCATTATGTGGTGTGCACCTCCTTGGAAAAATGTAAGGAACAAACTTTTATTGTCATTGGCACACATCTGTCGTTACTTGTTCATATCCATAAAGTAAAGGCCCTGGGTACGATCACTGCTATGCTTCTCTCTAGGTTTTCAGCCCTTCTTCCCCACAACCAGCCACTACTCAATGGTCTCATACTTCCCAAAGTGGAAGAGACACCAGATTCTGGTGGCACAAGTGCCTTCTCTCTCCTCATTTCCATTGATCACTGTGTTTAGTGCACAGAAAAAACAGATGAAGGAGAGAGCAAATAAGCACCATCTAGGCTGTGACCCTGGTGGGCAGAACTCTATCCTCTCAGGTCAGCCAATTTCCCTAGGTTCCCCAGAATTTGCTTCCCAGACTACCTTGTCCCTCGTGTGCCCAGTGCCAGGTCCTACAGTGGACCATTCACACTCCTCTGACCTACACATCATTCTGAACTGCACCTTGATCACAGCTTTGGCCCCTCTGCTACTACAGTTTCAACAGACACCTCCTGGCCCACACCAAAGACATTTCCATTACCTCCTAACAAGACACTCTGCACATGGAAACAAGGTTCACCCAGCAAACACATCCAGCAACCAATTCAGCCCCAGTCCTAGTCCAGAACACCAAAGTCCGGTAGCATTGGGGGCAGCTCAAAGCCCTGCTGTAAAGATCTCCCCATCCGGCTCATTTTCACTTCACTCAGCCACCACGTCACTTTCTATACCATTAAATGTGGGAGGCTATAGTGGAAAATACACTGTGAAACCAGAGGGAGTCTCTTAAGTCTGAGTCATAACAAATCTTATTATATCCTACCCCCTCAGATAAGAGGACCAGAACAGGAGGCTGACATTCCAGGCCCAATGTCTGTGTGCCTCAAGACATCCCTCTCGCTGTTCCCCACTCCTACCACACATAATAGAGATTTGAAATTCCTTGAAAATACCAATTTCAAGCACTTAAAAACACTCTGGATTCTGTGCCTTACACCTTACCCCATCAGCTGTCAAAAACAGGAACTACTCCATATAACCCAGGACCAAAGACAGGACATTGGGCTTGGTGAAAGCACATAGTCTTCAGACATGAGAGAGGGAAAAGTGCAGGAAAATAGTCTCAGGACACTCTTCCTTATATTGGGGTGCATGGTGGGGTGCCAAAGCCATCTGGGAGGTAACTGAGTGGATGAAGGGTAGGAAACCCTCTACTCACCTGTCCAGAGTTCATTTCTGCCATTGCCCAGGGGTCCTGGGGGAAAAGGGAGGTCATGAGAAATGATGATCATATTAGAATCCTACAGGCTATGGTGGACCACCATCTCTCTGTCCTGTCTTGGAGCAAACTGACCTCATACTAATTATATAAACTCAGCTTCTCAGACCTCAGTGGTGACTCTGGGAAAGAACTGAACCTCTCTAGGCCTGATCTCTAATTAGAGGATAAGAACGGTTCCTTCTCTGGAGCTGGAGAGGTGGCTCAGAGATAGAGCACTTGCCTGGCATGCACAAGCACCTGGGTTCAATCCCCAGCACCACATACACAACTAAATGGAGAGAAAAAAAAAAGAAAAAAGAAAAATTCTCTATCATATAGTTATCAAACATTTGAAGCACATACTACATATCAGTTCTTGCTATCCATAGGATTAATGGTTTTGTAAGTTTTCAGCATAAATAAAGTTGTAGAGCTTTGAAACTGGATGTATACTTTTATCTTTTTGATACTGCAGAAGATATGAAATGAAAAATCTTTACAGCAGCAAATACTTAGAGACAAATGAATGTCAAACTAATTATGAAATGTTTGCAGAAACTTAATAACTTTACTTCTAATTGCCTATGTAAAAACATTTGGAGGAATATTGTTTGTCAGTGTACAAATCAATAAGTGTTTCCTACATCCTTAGGTTTATGAGCTGTAGGGAGAGGCTGAGAAGGCAGGTTAGCTACTTGTCCTTACTGCAACCAGGCCTGCTACTTTACACTAAAGGGAATATGTTGGGGTCTCTTGACTACAACAGCAAATCTTCCCCTCTTGCCCTAAGATATGCCAGAGGCAAAGAAGCAGTGCACTGGTTGGGAATCTACCCATTTCAGTAGCCTGGATGACTTTCTCTTATTCTACCGACAGTGATCCCACAGGTCAGCCAAACCTCTTGGCAGAGACTCTAAACAACTTAACATTTCAGTCTCTATCATAAAGCCAGCTCCTTACCCTACCTAGGCTTTTTTTTTTCTTTACAGTACTGAGGATTGAACCCCAGGGTGCTTTTACCATTGAGCTACATTCCCTGCTCCTCATTTTTTATTTTTATTATTTTTTTAAAGATAGAGGGACAGTGAGAGAGGGAGTTTTTCATGTGGCTTTTGTTGCTCTGACACTTCATTGTGTATGTGGTGCTGGGATTTGAACCCTCCACCTTGCACATGCCAGGCAAGTGCCATAGTCTCTGAGCCACTGCTCCAACCACCTTTATTTTTTGAAACAGGATCTCACTACGTTGACAAATTTGGCCTCAAATTTGCAATTCTCTTGCCTTTGCCTCCTGGGTTGCTAGGATTACAGGCATGTACCATATGCCCAGTTAAATCTCCCTTTTTTTCCATACATGGTCCCTCCAGGTCTCCATCTTTCTGAAGATCAGGGTGGGCCATTCTGCTTCATGTCTCAACCATCCCTACTGTATTAAAACATGAAGACTTCCCTACCCAGTGGGGCCCTCAGTCCTTGCCCTGGTCCAGTCCACTCTCCACCCCTTTGATATCTCCAAACTAGCCCTCTTCCTCAGACTCTACACCTTGATGTCCACCTACTTATGTGCAATCTCCATCTTGAGACATATGAGAAGAATGATGGCAAAAATAATAATAATAATGATGATGATGATGGTCAAACACTAACCCATGATCTCCGTGAAACCCGTTCCCCATGCTAACAGACCCAACACCATTATTTCAGATGCCGAGAAGAGGAACATTTGGGATAGGACTTACTGCCTATTCTTAGAGCTCCAGGAAATCCTCCAAGCTGTCTTTCGGGTATGTCCACAATCTCATCACGCTGCCCCTACACTGCCACCACTCAAGTCCAGCCTCTACCGTTGCAGTGACCGCGCCAGTCTCCCTAATTCCCATCTTGTTTCTCCCGACAGTGAACTTCCAACTGTGCTCATTCGCCCCTGCCTTTCGCCATCCACAACCTTGCATGGCTTCAAGACGAGGTCGCCACTGCAGACGAACTGCAAGCCCTTCTGCTCCCTCAGCCCGGACATGCCATGTTTTCCCAATGCTGCCGCCTCGGCCCTTTACGAGTGCCAGGCGGGGATGAGGACGGTCTTCCACTCCTCACGGCCACCACCGAAACCAGGACCACACCTGAGAGGAGCCAGACCTGCCGTGCCCCGGGCAGGCGCCCCTCCCACCGGCCTTGGCACTCGGAGGCGAGTCGGGCCGGGGTGCCGGGCCGCAGGACCCACCTGGGTCGAGCTCGTGGGCGCGGAGGGCAGTCGGGCAGGCAGAGTGGAGCGGGGTACGAACCTCTTCTCGCGGTCTCACCTCAGTGACAGCCAAGTACTCCACAGACCTGAACAGCGAAGAAACTATAGAGCAGCCAAAATGGCTGCTGCCAGGACGACGCAGGAAGTCCCGCCCTCGCCTAGTGCGCGCGCACCTAAGCAACCCCCCCCAAGCCTTCATTGGTTGATTCGCCGCCGCAGGCCGCCATGGTGACTTCTGGGTAATGGAGTTTCCACGCCGCTGCTTGGCTCCACTCAGTGATTGGGTCACACCTTGCTCAGGAGACCACGGCCCACCCACCCGGTGCCCCTGGGCGTTGAGTTTCAGGATCCAAAGACGCGAAGTTTTCTATCCAGCTGTCTTGGAGTGTAGTTTAGGATACACACAAAAACTTTAGAAATCCATTATTTCAGACTCTGTGAAGCACAGATCTTAAAAGGCTACACACCTAAAGGGATACACCTTGCCCGCCCTCTCGTCACTTCTCAAATACATGTAGACGTAAGTTTTGGAGTCATTTCATAGTCTTCAAGGGAGAGGAGCTCAGTGGTGAAGCATGTGTTTTTAGTATGTGCAGGACTGTGAGTTCAGTCCCCAACACTAATATAAAAATATTAACACCAACAAGAATCTTCATTATGTTTGTCCAAAAGAAGATTACAAATGGGAATGTGGATGAGGGATGACAGGCAGTACTGCTGTAAGTTGAAACGACAAATGTGTGCATTTAATTCCAAGAGAAAACATCTTCTTTCTTGGTTGTATAGTCCATGATTATTTTCCTAACTAGACAGCTAAGTCCAAGAATTCAGAGAATGAAGCTGAGCCTATGATTATACTGTAATATTTGCCACACTTCTGTTTTTTTCCCCCAAAATGTGATATTCTTTACTTCTGGGTTTTTTTTTTTTTAAAGAGAGGGACAGTGAGAGAGACAGAAACAACTTTATTTAGTTTTTCACATGGCTTTAGTTGCTCCAACACTTAGTTGTGTACGTGGTGCTGGGTTTTGAACCCAGGTCCTCGTGCTTGCCAGGCAAGCACAGAAACCGCTGAGCCACCGCTCCAGCCCTTCTTTTTCTTTTTTACTGGGGATTGAACTCAGGGCGACTTTACCACCTAGCTACATCCCCAGGTTTTCTTTGTTTGTCTTGTTTTGTTGTTGTGTTTGAGTTAGGTCTTGCTATATTGCTAAGGCTGGCCTTGAACTTGCAATATTTCAGCTTCCAAGGCAAGGTCACTGGGGTTACAGGCATACACCACCATGACCAGCTCTTTTCCACTCTTGAAAACATTATTCATTAACTGCTTGATGGAAGATGCAGAGACGATAAATTTAAAGACTTGTCACAATGGTTTAAAAAAAATAGGGAAACAGTGCAGTGATGCATATTTATTACTTTATCAAATGTTCAATGAACATGTAGTGTTTCAGGCACAATAGTAGATGCATGGGACACATCGTGAATAGGGTCTCCAGTGTTCTGTCTATAAAGGACTGTTCTGTGTTAGATTTAGTATTTGTCTACTTGACATTCATTCATAATCACAGGGCCAATAACAGGTTTTTTTCTCTTTCTTGCAGTTTACTTCCTTGGGTGCACAAAATTAACCCCCATCCTAAGCTGATATGGTTTCCCAGCCACCAAGCCACAACTAGTGCACTAATTCCTGCTGAGAAGCAATGTTGAAGCAGTGGGGCAGTGGCCAAGGTGGGCTGGGGAATAAGTGTCAAGCATGGGCTGTGACTATCTGTGGAGCCCGCCATTTTGGCACGGGCCTGAGGAACACAAGCCAGCCAGGGCTGACACAGCCAGATGCGCTGAGCTGTCACAACACAGTAGCCCTGTGTGGGCCCAGTGCAGATGACTGCATCACACAGCACCACACCACCAACCTCAAACTCCAGCTTCCAGAAGAGATGCAGGAAAGTGGAAGTGGGGTAAACCTGAATGGTGATTGCAGGACTAATCAATGGTGTTGGTACTTTTCCATATCCTGACCAGCACAGATCTCTACACACACTTTCTCTTCCATGGGTTCCCTGACTCCATATGTGTGGTTGCAGAGTGTGTACTCTTTCAGTATCTCTAAGTAACAGAAACTTTATTTCTATCTTGTGTATCTTCCGATTATTGAAAGAGTACTTTCAATCTGAAAGATCCTAAGTGAAAAAACACTAACACCAGGTGCTTTAAAAATTGTGGGTTAGGGAAGTAGTAGACAGAATATAAGACTTTGTATCTTCTGAATATTTCAGTAAATTAAACAATGCCTCCAAATAGATGAAAACATTTATTAATCATATTCATGACCTTGCCATTTTAAGATTTTTGCCCAGATAAGTGAATAAACTACCATCTAACACCTTGGTTACAGGTAACATTGTAAAAAGTACATTTCCCTAAGTATTCCATTACCTTTTAAAATTCACTTTTTTGAAATTAATATGGGAGTCACAATTTTTTTTTGTTTGTTTAAAGAAAGAGGGACAGTGAGAGAGAGAAACAATTTTTTATTTAGTTTTTCATGTGGCTTCCGTTGCTTGCTCCAAGACTTCGTTGTGTATGTGGTGCTTGGTTTGAACTCGCATACTCACACGTCGGGCAAGTGCCGTGAACACCGAGGCACAGCTCCATCCTCCCCCAGGAGCCACAATTTAATTAACAGTCTTGAAGTCTTGAAGTGGTACTTGTTGGGGAGAACTTGACTTTGACAATGCCATTTTGGAACATATCTTCCATCTTAAAACAGCTGTCACCTCATGGTCATTTCAACCCAGAGCTAAGCCAGCCTAAGCTAAACTCCAGATAACACCCTGTAATGACAATTCTTATCTGGGACTGAAATCTTGAGATCCACCCTGTTTGACAGGGACCATAGACAACCACGAGAGAGAGAGAGAGAGAGAGAGAGAGAGAGAGAGCGAGCGCAGCAACCATAACAACTCTTCTCAGACAACCTGAGCAGTGGCCAAACTGCAAAACTTTCCTCACTCCCTTATACCCCTAAGATATAAGCAGAAGACAGGTTCCAGGCTATGCTGCTCCCCCTTTGCAGGTTTGTCCCAAATAAAGCTGTTACTATTGAGCCACCTCTCCTATCTCCCTTTATTTCCTTTGTTCAGTTCTTTCCTTGCCACACTGGGCCTGGAGACTTGACAGTGTAAGGCGATTCTTTCCCCAAGCCCTCTTCTTGGCTCAAGATGAGAGCATTTGCTCTAACATGTGCCCCTGCCATGAGGTTCCACACTTGCCAAGGGACCTGAACCAACAGGAATACTCAATCTTGGACATGAATCTCTAAACCTCTCCTTATTTCATAAGTACCTGTGTCAGGCATTTTGTTATCATAATACAAAGAAAAGGCAAACACCAAAGAATAAAATCAATGAAAGAACTGGGTAAAATGGACCTGACTAAAAACTTCTCTGCCAAAGATATGCTTAAAAAAGAATATGAAAACATACCTTTGACTTTTCACATTAGGACACTACAAACTAAAGCAATGATTTACACTACACATCTATTTGAATGGTCAAAATTCAAGCTGGCAGTTTATCAAAGCAAATATATCCTTAATATGTAATCCAACAAATTATGCTCCTTGGTGAGAATCAAAATGAGTTGAAAACTTATGTCAAGAGACAAACTATACACAATGTTTGTAGCAGATTTAATCATAATTGCCAAATCTTGAAAGCAACTAATACATCTTTCTATAGATGAATGGATAGTGTGGCACATACATACAATGGAGTATTATCTCATAATTTGAACACAAATCTATACAGTAGCTGTATTTTTAATAGCTCCAAATTGGAAATAACTCAAATATCCATTAAAAACAAAATGAATTGTGAAAATGTTAAATAGTGCAATACTGCTTAGAAACACAAACTGATGCATGCAAGAAGATGGATTAAACTCAAGATAGTTATAGTTAGTGAAAAAAGCCAAAGTCCTCATACATAAAATTTTTTAAAAACATGATTTCATTTATAAAATCCTACAAAATGCTTGCTGCTGTTTGTGAATGTGGAAGTTAGGAGGACTGGGAGGATAATAAGGAGACAGAATATTTTTGTTGTGTTGGATACATTCAGTAACTTGATCATTTTACAACTGTATATTCGTGCTGTAACAGCATACATTTTATACTTTACATATTTTCAGTGCATTGCATGCTAATCATACCTCAAGTCATTAAGAAAAATACACTGCCTTATAGAAATCTCCATCAACCACTCTCCATGGAAAATCATATCTGCCAATTATTTTGGCTGTCTCAGATCCATTTCCCAATTTAGGAGAGTAATGACTGCCTCAATGTCAGCAAAAACTGGAGAGGAATGTTTATGTGCATGTTAGTCACTAAGAGTGCGGTGGGATAAGAGAAACCCTATCCCTCTTCTGTCAGTTCTGTGATCCCCACCTGTGCTATGATGCCCATAAAGTACAGAAATCCCCAAACCTTTATTTGTTCTGATGGTAGCCTTGGCCACAGGAAATATAAATACCTAAAGACTCGGGGAATTTGCATTCATCCTCATTCCACACAGACATAATCATATGGGCACTTGTGGACATTGGTACATTAGAATTTATAAATCTTTTGCCAGTCACCCTCACTCCAGTATTTCAATATTTCTGTACCAATTATTATTCCTGCTTTGCCCTGTATACCTTAACAGTTAATGGCACTTGCTTATGGGATCCTGAATATCAGATACTGGCTCCCGTACAGGTCCAGGAGATGGTAATCCTTCCACAGTGCTGGGGTACATGACATTCAGGGAACCCAACTCATGCTACTTCTAGAAGCATGGAAAATGTTTATACCAATTATGCCTTCCTCAGAATGAATACTAGACTTATAAGAAATCCTTGCATTCAGGGAAAAGAATCAGGCACAGAAAGCTCTTCAGTCTTTCCTATCAGGCCAATGGCAAAAGGGCACATTTAAATCAGACTGAGAACTGTTCTCTGCATTCCGTGGTCCCCTCTGAGGCAAAGGTTGTGCCCACAAAAGGTGTTTCTCCCTTTATGTTGCAGAAATCAACATTTTTCTCATTTGAATCCACAAAGTAAACAGAGCAAAGAGTAAAGAATCACATAAAATGTCTTTATAAAGGTAAATAACAGCAGAACGGGACACACAGTTGCAATACTAGATGACTTAGCAATAGGAAAAACGTCATGACTATGTTCACAAGCCAACATTGTCAATGAAGGAAAATCTTGTCTCAAAACTCTCAGCAGACCCTACCTCAAATCCTAATGATGAGGGAAGAAATGAGGACCCTCAGTGGCCCAGAACACTCATGAGTTCCTGTAGGGAGGAGAGCAAGAATTTGCCTTCCCTGAGCAGAATGGTGGGACTGACACACAGACCTGGTAGCAAAAAGACGGTTTATGCCATAGGTATGGGCAGTGACATTAACTCTGGAGCCATGAACAGTTTAAAAACTCCCATGCACCTCAAGAAAACATCACTCATGTGTGCTTATTGAAAATCTCCCAGAGTGGATATAGAAGGTACAAGGTGCGTGAGCAGGCCGAAGGTTCTCTCACAAAGGGGATGCAAAGCTGTTCTCCAATGTGAGCACTGTTGCTTGAAAAGGGAAACAGAAAAACGTCTGCATTCGCAGGCCTCCGTCCAGTGTGGCTTTTGTTGTTGCTAAACAAATTTAAGAGATGCAGCTAAATGGTCACCAACACTGTTGCACTCAAGGTCTTTCCCCAGTGTGAACTTTCTGGTGCCGCACAAGATGGGAGCTTCTGCTGTAGGCTTTTCCACATTCACTACAGACACAACGCTTTTCTCCAGTATGAACTCTCTGGTGGAGAACGAGGCTAGAGTTGCGGCTAAAAAATTTCCCACATTTGCTGCACTCATAAGGTCTTGCTCCAGTGTGAATTTTCTTGTGTTGAACAAGGTAAGCGCTACTGATGTAGGCCTTCCCACATTCACTACACACATAAGGCCTTGCTCCAGTGTGAACTCTCTGGTGTAAAATGAGGCTGGAATTGTGGCTGAAGCATTTCCCACACTCACTGCACTCATAAGGCTTTGCTCCAGTGTGAATTCTCTGGTGAACAAAGAGATTGGAACTTTGTCTAAAGAATTTCCCACATTCTCCACACTCATAAGGCCTTTCACCAGTGTGGATTTTCCGATGCTTTACAAGTGTGTCTTTGCGGCTGAAGGCCTTCCCACACTGACTACACTCATAAGGCCTTGCTCCAGTATGGATTATCTGGTGCTGAACAAGTGTATCTTTGCAGCTAAAGGCTTTCCCACATTTGCTGCACACGTAGGACCTTGCTCCTGTGTGGACTCTCTGATGTTTACTGAGGCTGGATTTATGGCTAAAGAATTTCCCACATTCAGTGCATTCATATGGCCTTGCCCCAGTATGAATTCGCTGGTGGTCAATAAGGTGGGAGCTTTGACTAAAGAATTTCCCACATTCACTGCACTCATAAGGCCTCTCTCCAGTATGAAATCTTTGGTGCTGAACAAGTGTGTCTTTACGACGGAAGGCTTTGCCACATTCACTGCATTTAAAAGGCCTTTCTCCGGTGTGAACTCTGTGGTGCTGTTCAAGTGTGTCTTTGCGGTTAAAGATCTTTCCACATTCACTGCATGTGTAATGTTGCTTTTGAGTGTGAAATTGCCGGTGCATTTTTAGTTGGGACAAGTGAACAAAGGCCTTTCCACACTCCTTACATATATGAGATGTTTCTCCACCGTGAATTTTTTTGTGATTGAAAAGAACTGACTTCTCCTTGAACATATTTGCAAATGGTAGACATCTTAAGGGTCTCCCCTCAGTATGAATTATCTGTTTGTCAGAAAAACTGAAGGTGTTCAAGAAGGTTTTCCAATTGTCTTCCCAACTGTAGACCATCTGTCCACCATAGTCTCCTTGGTGCTTCCTGTGACTGGAGCTTTGTGGGAGAGGCTTCATGCACTCAGTCCTTTTGTATGGACTCAACCCATTGCACTTGGTTCGGTGCTGGAAGAGCCCAAAGCTGTCTGAAAAGTTTATCCCTTCTTTGCTGCATGAAAAGGGTGTCTGTGACATGTGGGCTATACAGCTCTTTACAAGGGAGGTCCCTCTATCATCTCCTCTGAATATATTCTCTCCAGACTGTGGCTTCTGGGGCTGGTAAAATTTCGTATTATATGAAAGCCCTCTCCCAGGTGCCCCACACATGTGCAGTTTCTCCACAGGGCATGATCCCTGGTGTTCACGCAGGTGCAAAATGTCTTTCAAGAGTGGGCCACACATCTCACATGGGAGGGCTTTCTGAATGAAGAGACCTGACTCAAGAGGTCTTATCTCTGACAGTCTTTCAACTGAAATGCTCTGCTCAGAAAGTGCCTTCTCATTATCTGCATCACACCAACAACCTGAAAGCAAAGAAATGCTGGTGAAGAACATGTTGGCTTTGGTGGGAAGCAGCAGCACTATTAGAAGAAAGACTCAAGTGATTTATTGGAGGAGCGAGGGAGCCACAATCAGGGTAAGGAATGGCCACTTGACTTCTCAGGTCACAGAATGAGGAAGCCCTAATGATGGGCAAAGACCTAGTGATGGCACATAAGTCAGAGTCAGAGGAAGGTATCTAATTCGCTCCTCTGCAGCATGGCCCTGGCTGCTAGTGTCAAGTGAGCTCTGTGCAGAAAGGTGTGTCCTGGCCAAGGAAAACATGACTCCAATAGTAATTGGTTCTCAAGGACTATTTAATGTGCACAACTTATGACATGTTAAGGTAGAGCAGTGTTGTGGAACATTTCAGAGGAAGCAAAGGAGAGTAAGTGACACATGGAAGCCACAGAGCAGGAGAACTAGCTAAGAGATGGAAGACAGGAAAAAATGACAAGTGGACAAAGTGCTAAACATGGGGAAGAGGAGGAATGAGGCACCACTGTGGACCCAGGCAACAAAACAGAATCAACAGGGACCACAACATAACAGTTCAAGGTGTGATCTGAATCCAGCCCTAACATGACTCTTCCCTCATCTCCCTTTCAGGGGGACCAGATCTTCACCAGTTCTTTTTTACTATAGCTAAAGCAATGTAAGCCCAACAGACACCCAGGGCCTTCTGCCCCTGTGCAATGGGGCACTACATGAGATCTGCAAGAAGAAAGTTTTAAGGAAACAAAGAGAAAGTGACTGGCCCAGGTCAGCACACTTCACAGAGAAGTAAAAAGAATGTAAAACAAAAACAAATACAAAAAAGCCCATGGGGAATTTGCCCGAACAGTCTTCTGACCACTCAGTACCTTCAATTACTGTGGGAACAGAATTCCAGGAAAACAAACTGATCCCAGAGTATGAGAACAGGACACAGGGAGCTATGACTCTGAAGAGGCAAGCAGATCAGAACTGCACAGAATGCAATTTACTGGTGACAGAAGCATAGTCAAGCATGTCAGTTCAGACCACTGAATCCTTGAGATATGGGTCAGAGAGGCAGCTAATATGCTTGTCAGGGCAAAAGTGATTTCATTCACCCAGAATGTACCTAGACATCAGTCATTTCTGCTGTAACAGCACCAGGGTCCAGTCATAAAGTTCCACATAATGGTTTTGCTTATTTATAGCATACTAGGAAACCACAGATTAGGGTTACTCAGGGGTGATCATGGTAGTTATGACTCAAGATGGCTTCAGTCAAGTCAAGCTGAATTCCTGCTTTCAATCCATCAGAAAGGATTCTTACAATCTCACACATGACTCCCTCTTCTGCAACATGCCCTGAGACTGAGGAGTTTTAGCACTGTGTAGGCAGTGTGCCATGAGGTAATTTCCAACATATATGCAGAGTCCACATCAACAGCAGAAGCACATGCAGGAAAAGAGAATAATTATGCAACTGATAATAACCATCATTTTTTCCACTAGGAACCAAACCAACAGCCTTGTATATCAATTATAGAAGACACAGGTTCAGAGCAGACATTAATTTGGGTTTAATAATAGCACAGGTTCTAGAGGAAACAGGAGAAACAGCCAAGAACTGCAGCTGTGGACAAAAAAAAATAGTGTTTAGGTGGAACTTGTAAAGGTAAATCTGCAACATCTAAAGACACATGTGCATGAACTCAAACATGGCATCAGCAGTAGCAGGGGGGCTGTTGTGGTGGAGCACACTACAGATGCTAGTCAGCAAGATAGGGTACATGAGTCAGTCCAAGAAAATGGCATGATGTCATGCCAGACCCAGAAGTTACTGTGTAGTTCCCTGATATTTCCTTTAGGCTACTTTAGGACATGCTATGTCCAAAGCTCCAGAGTCCAATAGGATCAACAGCGACTACGTAATCAGGCACCAGACTCTTCAAAATGTGGCAAGAAATAGCCAATCCATCTGTGGGGAACAGACCTCCAAAGAACTGTCCCCCTACCTGGATCTAACGCTTGCATTACATGAAGAACGGTAATGTTTGCTAACATCTGTACAGCATCTGCATGTATAGTGTGGACATGGGACAGTGGTGAGGATTGTCCAGAGCCTTGGGTGCTCATAAAGGGCAGGCATAAAAGCCTTGGGGCTATTTAAACGTATCCATGCTTCCAAAGACTTCAGTTCAGCTGGCCAAGGTGGGTTGTCCTAATAGGGCCTATAACTGATGTTTTAACAACCTGTTCTTTTTTGCCACCACCCTGCTGCCTGAGGGTTACATGGCAGTTGAAAGTATCATGATACATCCTGTGTCTGGGTCCTAAGTGCCCAGAGCACTGGGTGTCCTGGGGACTGCAATGCAGTGCAAGTGCACTTATTACACTTCTCAAGGCCATGTGTAATGGCAGTTTGGTCAGTTGTCTTATCAGGAAAGCATGCATGAGGACACTAGCTGGATCCACACAGGTTAAAACATATTTATGGCCCTTAGTGTTTGGCAAACAGCCAGTATAATCAGTCAGTACTACATGGATTGGACAGCTTGCTGGATCTGTCCCCATATATGTGGGGAACAAGCATAAACAAAACTGATACTGAATTGCAGCTGCCATCAAGTTCCTATATTTTAGGGGTAATCCTGACCCCCTAGCTATGTATGTTCCATCCTACTTTAGAGCTTTTATATCCACTGTAACCACAGCGACTAATCTACTGCCTGTATATAGTGGCAGCATCCACCCCCATACTTACAGGTGCAGTGACGACCAGGACATGATGTGGTCAACTGTGTTTTTTAATTGTCCAGAGAACTTATATTTTTTCTCCTCTCCCCCTGCTTCCCCTGCCCCATATCTATGGTTCCCCTAGATTATGAGTTGCTATGCCTTTGCTGGGTCTAATACATGAGACTGACCACCTTTCACCCAAGCCAGGGTTTTGCTCAACACTCCACTCATGAGGGGAAAATATTCAACCCTTGACTCTCTGGGTTTGGCTAACTTTGCTCAGCAGGATTTTTTCCATTGCCATCCATTTACCTTCAAATGCCACAATATCATTGTTTCTAATTGCTGAGTAGAATTCCATTGCATATATACGCCACAGGTTTTGGATCCATTCATCCAATGAGGGGCATATGGGTCGGTTCCATAATTTACCTACTGTAAAATGAGCTGCTATGAACAGAGATTTTGCTATGTCATTGTAATGTGCTGATTCTAACTCCTCTGGGAAAATACCCAGAAGAGGGATAGCTGGATTGCATGGTGGATCCATCTCTAAATTTTTGAGGAGTGTCCACACTGCTTTCAAGAGCAGCTGTACCAGTCTGCAGTTTCACCAATAGTGTGCTAGTGTTCCTATCTCCTTGCAACCTCTCCAGCACCTGTTACAGTTTAAATTCTTCATCTTAGCTGATCTGACTGAAGGTGAAATCTTAATGTAGTTTTGATTTGCATTTCTCTGATTACTAATGATTTAAAACACTTTCTTGTGTATTTGTTGGCTTGCTCAATTTTCCTCTGTTGAGAAGTTTCTATTTGGCTCTCTGGCCCATTTATGGACTGGATTGTTTAACGGTGCTCTTGGTTCATGCAGCCATTTCATCATTTGTTGTGACACTGTGCCCAGAGAGGCTTCTCCAATTTAGATCAGTGTTCCACTTGCCATTGTGCCATCCACATTTTAAGGTTTGGGCACCCTGCCCAACCAATCAGTGGTAACTTATGAGCTATTATTAGCCAGTACCTCTGCCCAATGGCTGCTCTAGTCTTCTCCAATCTCAAATCAGATGTATCAGGGGACTGTTATACTATAGTGGCAGTTTAGATACTTGGGCTCCCCGCTGCTAGACTCATCCGTATGGCAAGCATTTTCACGTATGGGGCTACCTCCTCCGGCAGTAGCTATCCGGGGTGGTAACTATGCATAATGCTGTATAAGCTCAGGGGTCAGTTAGTAATTGGAAAGGACAGTGTTTTATTGTACATATGCAGTAACAGAATAGCAACCTGAGCTATAGCAAACTGAGGCTGGGATAATAGCCATTCAGCCATCCTTCCATATGTAGGCCAGTCTGCAGTGACTAACTAGCTGTAGTAGGGTATCAGTACACTTTGAGAAACTGCTATTCAAAAGGGGAGTATCTGGGCTGGAGCAGTGGCTCAGCAGTTACGGCACTTGCCTGACATGTGCCAGTACGCGGGTTCAAACCCCAGCACCATGTACACAACAAAGTGTTGGAGGAACATAGTCACGTGAAAAACTAAATAAAAGTTGCTTCTCTCTCTCTCTCTCACTGTCACTCTTTCTTAACAACAACAACAAAAAAAAAAAAAAAAAAAAAAAGAAAGGAAGAAAAGGGGAGTGTCCAGTTTCAGCTCCTCCAAGAGCTGTAACTAAACACCTAGAGGTAACTTTTGTCCTTGCTATTTTTGCTAGAGAACCCAATTCATGCCATCTGCTGTACAGGTGAAATCTAACGGCATAGGCATTTGTGCAAGGTGTCAAGCACCTGCACATGGAATCATCAAAGCCTTCGCTTTTTTCAAATATTTCCCGCTAGGGAATGTAATCAGCTATTGCAGTGGGAATAGGCTTCAACCAGATGGAAAATAAAAGCCTCCCAGTAAACCAAGAGACCCACAAAAGCTTGGCAAGGTATGCACTTTATCTCACCCTGTGCCTGTAATCAAACAGGTCTTACCCAGACTACCAAATCATCCCTAGGAACTTCTTTGGTGATCTGAAGCCCTGAATCTTGGAGTTGACAGCTAAACCTCTTATGCACAGTTGAGCACAGTCATTCCACTGTGTCCTGTACGAGATTATAATCTTTGCCATTAACATACCATCCATACAATGAAACCAGACAAAAATAGCAGGAAATGAGAAAAGTGATGTCTTGAGCCACTTTGCCATGGCAGACAGTAGGACTATGTAGAAATCCTGAGGCAGTACCTAGAATGTCCAGTTCTTCCCTCTCAAGAGAATGTGAAGTAGTTTGGGAGTAAATTTGTAAGGGAATGCTGAAAAAGGAATTAGCTAGGACAGGGAGAGCATCCACAGGGCCAAAGGAGCATGCAATATTTCCAGTACCTGAGCAATATTAGTCACCACTACATGGATAGGAGGTGTCACCTTACTTAGCTTCCTAAAACTGAAAGTTATTCTCTAAGTCCATCTGGATTTTTAATTGGTCAGACCGGGCTACTGAAGACACAGCCAGGTCCTAAAACGCCAACTCATTCTAATTTTTTTATAGTTTATCCAATCTCAGTAACTCCACTTGGCAGCTTGAACTGCCTTGTATCCACCACCCTCCTATGAATGGGAAGGCCAAAAAGATCCCATTTTGCTTCCTACCTCAATACATTTACTGCTTGAAATTTGAGTTGAATTTTTCCCAGAGGTCTATAATGCATCCCTAAATTGCTTGCAGGGACAAGGAAGATTAGTACCAAATGTGGAGTAGGAGCGCTCTCCCAATTCCTAGATGCAGCATTACTTCTTTACTGTAATGGTTCATCCACTGATAACTGCTCTGAGCCTCCCCAAAACATTTTGGGTTGCCATGGACTAGCACACATTCAGCATCTGACTACCAAAATAATGGTCTTCTCATTGTTCTTGGGGGAGAGTAAACAATGAGTTCTATGTAAAGCCTCCGTTCATCTTTTATAGCCCTCAATCTGGGCCAACCTGACCAAGTCTAATCATGGGGTATGGGAGGAATCCAGCCTGCGATGACAGCCATATTGGAGTATAGGCATTCCTCAAGGTCCTCTACGGGAGAAGCAGGGAAGAAAGGTTGGAATTGCTCAAACTCAAATTCCTTCCATAAGGGTACCAAGACTGCATGATGATGTTTACCTAACTTTATCCCTGGGGGTGGAAAAGCAAGTTTAAAACAAACTTGCTAAATTTGTTTTCTAGTTATTTTAACAGCCGCTGATAACTTTCTTCTCCCATTTTTGTTTGTCCCTTCTTCTTATCAGATTTTATGACAAGGCACACCCCGTCTTGACTACATTCAGCCTCTCCCAGGTCAGAAACAGCCTTGCCTACATCATATACATCCTTTCAACAATGTGGCAGAAGAGGGAGAAAACAAGGATGTACCATTCTTTCTTTCTTTTTTTTTTTTTTAAAGAAAGAGGGACAATGAGAGAGAGAGAGAGGGAGAGAGACAAACAACTTTATTTAGTTTTCATGTGGCCTTTGTTGCTACAACACTCAGTTGTGTACGAGGTGCTGGGGTTCGAACTTGGGTCCTTGCACGTGCTAGGCAAGCACCGTAACTGCTGAGCCACCGCTCCAGCCCCAAGGAGGTACCATTCTTAAGGGGCATTTTAAAACAGCTTGTCATTCCAGCTACAAAGTACAGCTTTTCTGGGTCCTTGAAACACTTAGGCAGAAATAGCTTATTGCATGTCTAATACCTGCAGAAGTCCCTAGGTTTCCTATTTGTCCATGGGGTACCTGTCCTAGAAAGTACCTCAAATTTGGTTTGCCTCTCTCATGCCCAAGATAACACTATCTATGTGGGAATGATTTCCTGGATCTGACAGGCATTATGCAGGTACAGCCAAAGGACTCAATGAGTGACAACATTGCTTCTTTTCTTAGCTTCCCCCAGGGAAAGGCCATCTCCTCACATATCCAGGTGTCTCATCCCCCAGGCGGTCACGGGACTGACAGGGAAGTCATTTAAAGTTCTTGCAGCATCTGCAGCTCTGCTGCAGTCTGTTCCCAGTCAGAGCTCCTTGAACTCGAGGTGCCGCCTGCCACTGTTCTCAGTTTTTCAGTGCATCAACAGTTCAGCATGAAACCAAAAATCACAGGCAGGAAGGGTGTCCACACCCCTTATTACTCAAGTCCTTCCTCATTCCCTTCCTCCCAGGGATTCCAATTTCTTTCGTCCCATTCTGATCATGTGACAACTCACACATGATTTCTCTTCCAGTAATCTGCCCTGAGCAGCAGAAATTACCAGTCTAGGGTTTTTAGATGGGCAACCTGGTATTCCACTATCTCAGCCAGGTAATTGCATATCTCTTTCAATTTGTAAATTTTTGCAGTTTCTTTGCTCTCTCTTCCACAACCAGCTGGGTATCAGTGGCCAACTGAAAAGTCCACAGCAATGACCACCGAGCTACAGTAGAAATACACGGTCTTTACTTGCTGCAGTGGGGCATTCAGCAAATAGCTGCTCCACATCCAGCAGCATTCTTGGCCATCCCTGTGTACACGCAGTAGCCCACAAACATCTAGCAATGGGCCACCCCTCCCACAGAGTGAAAGATGGCCAATCCAAGATTCCCCCACAGGAGCTTCTTTCCTCTTGCCCATTTTCTTCATTTCTTAGCTGGCTTGCAAAAGTTCTGGGAAAATCCAAACCCAGCATATAAGAGCATTCTGCAAGGTGCTGTGAGACCAAAGAAAGAGGTAAATGAATCCAGAAATGGGCAGAATGAAATTTATTGAGGGCTTAATGACAGCAGTGTAGCCAAGAGCAATAAGAGGATCTCTCCAATTTAAATAGAGAAAGGGAGCTTATACGGTGATCAAGACAAAAATGACTTTAAGCCAGAATATATTCTGATTTATCTCCAGCTAATATCAAACACAGTAATTGTGTTTCTAGTGCTGACAATGTCAGGGCCAGGTCATAAGGTGCCACATTATCACTCTAATGGATATGTTCATTAGTGCTGGGAAAGGAAACTATGTGAACAAACACATCACAGAGGTGCAGTGGCAGTCACTGTGGTTAGGACTCAAGATGGTTGCAGTCAGGTCAAACTAAATCCTCAAACATGCCTCAGAAAATGTTAGCTAGAGGATAATAAAGAATACCTGGGAACAACATGGCAGAGATCAGAAGGGTGACAGAGACAGTGAGTGCTCAAGGTATGTCCAATCCTTTAAGTAGAGAATCCCTAAACCTTTCTTCAAGGCTATAGAAAGTAGTGTTGGGATTGCTCAGGAAGCTGCACACTGCCAGCCTGGACCCTAAACCAACCACTCTGAGAATTTAAGAAGGCAGGGCAGGCTAGGGGTGTAGTTTAGAGGCAAATCACTTTCCTAGCATGCACAAGCACAAGGCCCTGGGTTTGACTGCTACTAATGAAAAAAAAAAAGGTGGTGGGGTGGGGTAGGGTGGAAGACTCATTGATGTGACAGCACACAAGAACTATAGCTGGGAAAGAATCAAGTCAAGGATCCTGGAGTCAGTATAAAGGTCTATGAATGGCATCCTCAAAGATGGCCAAAAGTGATTCCTGCTTACTGATACCTTTGCCCCTCATGTAAGCTTCTTCCTTTCATTATAAACTCTAGTTATTGACTTATTTATAAAAGAGAATGTGGAAAAAGAAATAAATGTCCCCTTTTTAAAAAAAAAAAGATAGAAGGACAATGAGAGAGACAGAGAATCAATATTTATTGAGTTTTTCACGTGGCTTTTGTTGCTCTGACACTTTTTTGTGTACGTGGGTGCTGGGGTTTGAATCTGTGTACTTTCACATGCCAGGCAAGTGCTGTAACTACTGAGCCACTGCTCCAGCCCCTAAATGTCACTTTTAAGTTTATAATACTGGGTTTCTATCCTGGGCGCTGACTCACGCTCACTTGCTCAAAGAGAAGAAGGCTTCCATGATATGAGGTGCACTGCAGAGGAAATGAAAGAGGTCTCAGGCCAACAGCCAGTAAGGAACTCATGCTGGGGGCGGGGGGCGGGGGGGGCGGGACAAGCTTGTAAATAAACTCTTCCCAAGACAGGCCTACAGGTAATACCTCAGCTCTGGCTGACTTCACTGATATCTCATTAAGAGACTCTGAGCCAAAAAC
The DNA here is from genome assembly GCA_004027875.1 of Aplodontia rufa. Taxonomy (NCBI): domain Eukaryota; kingdom Metazoa; phylum Chordata; class Mammalia; order Rodentia; family Aplodontiidae; genus Aplodontia; species Aplodontia rufa. The sequence goes on from PVKS010001955.1 coordinate 97,435, forward strand.
ATCCACATAAGCTGTGACCAAAGTTCTGAGGCACAGAAACTAAGAGATAATAGTTCTCATTGTGGAAAGCCACTAAGTTTTGGGGTGATTTGCCACAGAGCGATACATAACTAAAACAGAGACTTACCAAGTGTGGCCACCAGTGCAAAGTTCTCCAGCATCACATCATGATACAGGAATCTTTGAGTCTCTTCGAGGAGTTCCCACTCCTCCCAGGAGAAGTATACAAATACATCCTCGAAGGTCACATAGGCCTAGGACGATGGGGACAGTTGAGCCCTCAGGCAGAATCTCTCCCCAGAACCCTCTGGTCTATCCACTCACATACACATAGCACTTGGTCTCTCTGCTGGCCAGTCTCCCAACTCAGGAGACACCAGACCTTGGCACCACTAGTGCTCACTCCTCTTTACGTCCTTTCCTCCATTGTGTCCAGCCCTGAGCATAAAGGGAAGTGTGGAAATGCTGTCTAAACTATGGGTCTGGCATGAAGTGCCACAAACACTCAAACTGACAACCAGTATTGTTTTGTCCATACCATGAGTGCCAGACACAACCTAACCTCACTTCAGCCTTCTCCCAGAAGACACCAATACTAGGGCTGTAAGACTGTCCTTCGCATTCCCACCAGCATGCACATCAGTCTTAGGACCACAGTGGCTCACATCTGGGAAACCCAACACCACAAACAACCCTCTGGCCCATACCATCCCCATCTCAATGGCACTCCTCCCATGCCAACATGAATAGCATGATCCACTGCCACCAACGCACCTCAGCAACAGACTCAGTTCTCCATCCTCATTTCCATCTTCCTTATTTACTGACTGCACTGCTGTCATGACTTGAAAATATTTCCAGAGCTCCACATGTTGGCTGTTGCCTTTGGAATTTCAACAGAAGCCCTCCTCAGAACTAAAAGCCTGGATGTCCAGTTTGCTAACTCCACTAGGGAGTCTGTGGGACTAACATGGTCTAGTTCTGATATAAACACAAAATCACTCCATTGGGGCTGGAGCAGTGGCTCAACAGTTAAAGGGCTTGCCAGGCATGGGCAAGGACCCGGATTCAAACGCCAGCACCACATACACAACTGTCAGAAAAACAAAGGCCAAATGGAAAAATAAAGTCGATTCTCTCTTTCTGTCTCCCTCTCTCCTAACAAACAAAAACCAAAAATTGCTCCACCAAGAACTTTTCCATCTCAGGTAATAGCATATTCATTTCTCTATTAAATAAAGGACAACAAAAGAAACCTTGGGGTCATACATAACAATTAACTTTCTCTCCTTCCCTTTCCACATATTCACATGGAAACTCCTGTCATGACAGTTCAAAAACCAGATACCAAATTCACCAACTTCTCCCACTTCTTCATCCGCAACTCTGGGTCAGACACCATCAATAATATTAAGGTAGACTCCTCCCTCTTTCTCTGTCAGTTCTCAGCCTGAAAGGTGGAAGACACCTTCGTAGATCCGAGTCACATCATCTCCCTCCTCTCCCCTGGCTTTCACCACTCAGAAGAAAGGCCCAGTTTTGTAGCCAAACGTTCCTGCCTGAGCACTACCCCTGCTCTCTGTTCCCAGTAGATGGAATTAATAACTGTGGTTCCTCCCAACTCAACCTTCCGTTCAAGCATTCGCACATGTCACTTCCTGGGCCTAATGAGCCCTTCCCCTTTGTCTTCCCATTGACTCCTGGTCTAGAACAGACACCCATTCTGGGCCCTGACAGCGCAGTGAGCGCACACAATGGGTCCTAGGTCACCAAGGCCCCAGAAAGTCTAGTACGACTACTTGAAAAGCGTGCACAGCATGTACACATCTCTCACCTCCAGGCCAGCACGGCCCACCCAACAACACCGTGCAGCGCTGCAGAACACTGCATCCAGGTCTCCCCGCCCACGCCCTCCAACTCTCCACTCGGAGGCCGGCACGGAGCATCTGCGTCTCTGCACTGACCCTGCCGTGGCTCCCGCCACCCTCAGAAAAGAAGCGAAGTTCCTTGCGCCCGCGTTCTAGTCCTGGGACTCTCCGCACCGCCCAGCACCAGCGATCTGGGAGCCGCCCACCTCTCCTGCCACTCCCAGGCCGGTGGGACGCTCGCCGCCCGCCCCGCACCCGCCTTCGGGGACTCCACACTCGACGCGGTGGCGACGAGGGCGCGGCGACAATCACACACCGGTCCGTCCCGGGGCCAGAGAAGGCCCGAGGGACGCGCTATTCACCTGAGCCGCGTCCATCAGCGCGGACGCCTCGGGCAGGACCGGGTGGAGACGCACGGCAGACCGCGGCGTACTCGCCGACTCCAGCCGTCGCCCGCCGCGCCGCAGCCTTTCCGGGACACACGAGCGCAGAGTCCCGAGTACTTTCACGCGACCGCGAATCCCGTCCACCCACCACGCCGCCCAGTCACTGGAAGAAACTCCGCCCACGACATTCGGCCCGCCCAGGCTCTGCGCACCGCTCCGCCGCAGCAGGCACGTCACAATGAGTCGCCGGAAATCCCGCCCCAGGCTGCGCCCATAGAACCACTGGGAAGAGTCTCGCCCACCCAGGCTGTGCACCCGGCCGAGCCGCAGCACAGCGACGCCGGAAGTCCCGCCCCATGCCGACAGGAAACGGCACTCATTGGCCCGCTGCCGCCGCCGCGAGCGTGCGCTCGCACAGACTTCGGGGAAATGCAGTTCGACCCTGAGGCCCGCGGGACGCGGCACTAGCGGGCTCCCCCGTGCAACTGCCAAGGGCACCTCGCTGGGGGCGTAGCGGGGAAGGCCAAGAGAGCAGGGCCTCAGAGCGTCGGGCCCCAACACAGCTGAGCACACAGGTTTCGGTCGTCGCGTGGGGGCAGTACCAGGCCTCACAGTCTTCAGCAGGTGACTCGGTCTTCATCTCCCTGCTGCCGAGGCTCCAGGAGAGCTGCCGCAACGACCAGCGTCACGGGCCTGGACTTAAAGTTGTTATGAACGGAAGTTCCTCCCCCGTGGGGCTCTGGTACTAACATTAAAGGATCCTCTATTTCAGTGGTTCCTAAATTGGGGTCCCAGCTTTCGCTGTATCCACATTGGTGCAGACTTGTATAAATGCAACTTCTATAACTTCTAGGACCCAACCCATTAGTTCTCTTGGGGTTGGCGCCCAAGATCACGTTTGAGAACACGAGTTTTCGTTTAACTCTACGTTTTAACTGTTCTCCAAGTTCCTGAGGCTTGCCTCAAACTTGCAATCTTCCTGCCTTTCTCAGTCTACCAAGTAGCTGGGATTACAGGGATACCCGACCAGGGCTGGCCTATTATTCTCCTTATTAGCATATGTGTACTTTCAGTAACGTGGACATTGGGACACACGTATACTTCACTAGTCCCAACTCAGTATTCACCTCATGGGAGGACTCTAACCATCCCCTCAGCAGGACCAACCCAGTCCCAAGACCTGATCTCAGGTCTCCCTACAGTGAACTATTTCCCATACCCATACTTCTACACATCTTCATTTATCTGGTACCAATCACTGTTATTTATATTGACAAAACTATCAGGAAATTAAATAATGAAATTTCCGTGTTGCTTTTCAGGTTTATCATAAATTCAGTTGTGTTTTACTGTGCTTATTTTTGCCAAAATTCAACCCTGGAGAAATGTTGAGAATTTGAGAATACCTAGAGATTTAAAAAGCTAAAGGAAATTTAAAAACTCACCAAAAGAAATGATTAGGACTCACCTGTGAAGATGGCACAGCTACATAATCATTGTCACGCTTCAGAGAAATTAAGTATATCAGGATCAAGGAATATAAGAGTGGTAGACATTTAAAATTACACAGACTTTTTTTTTTTACTATTTGGCTTAGCTTTTTTTTTTTTTTTTTAAATAAAACCTCAAGTGTTGTTCAGCGAAATGACATCATTAGATGACTATTAGAAAGCTTTCCTCCACCCACGAACACAGGGAACGAACATGTCATTCCCCTCCAGAAGAAATCTGGAAAGACTTGACAGATTCCTAACCAGCAGGTTAACAGAGGAAAAGCCCCTATAAAAAACAACGTAGGAAGAGCTGAGACATGCTCTTGCCACAAAAACCAGACTTCCAAAAATGTTACACAAAGATCAGTGTCCATCCTAGATGCTGTCTCCTGCAAACTAGTTGCCTTCTTGTTACCTGTGGAGACAACTGGCCAAAAACTGACGCAGACATCCTGCCAGCAAAGAGCTGATGAAGTTGCACGAAAATCACTTTTGGAAGGTGCACGGTGCTCAGACCCAGGACGGGGGTTTTGGGAGCCGGCGCGAAGGAGGGAGGGAACCCTGAAGTCCAGGCGCTGGAGAACCGAGCTCCTGGCGGATGCCAGGGAGCATTCGGGACCTCCAACCTCAGCACAGAGCCCTGGAGGGAGATGTTGGCTTCCAGCTGCACCGTCCCCGCAAGCGCCGAGTCGCCACTGCGGAGCCGGAAGTCCAGCCCCTCGGGAACCGCCCCTTCCGGTGCAAGAGGCAGCGCAACCGACGGGCTCTGGAGGGGGCTGTACCTGCTTTCTGCACGGCTGGGGTCACAAAGTTCACGGGAAACGGACAATCCAGGACCGCTGACACTGGGGTCGAGTGCCGCTGCCCACGGGAAGTACTGGGATTTCCGTGCCACCTGCGCTGTCCAGGAGCTGCTTCCGCCTGAGGAGAGGACCGCGATTACGGACAAAGGATGCTTTGCTCCTGGGGTCACTTGGCACTAGCAGCGGGAAGCATTCCCGTGGCTCGGTGGCTACAAAGGCGTGGTCCCTGGCCGGGACAGGGTGGCCAGGGCCTTTAGTCCCAGCTGTTTGGGAGGCGGAGGCAGAATCTCCTGAGCCCAGGAGTTGGAGGACAGCCTGGACGATGCATTGAGAACCCCGTACCAAAATACATAAACTTTAAAAAACTGAGGGGGGATGGAGCGGTGGCTCAGCGGCTAAGGCGTTTGCCTGGCATGCGCCAGTACGCGAGTTCAAACGCCAGCTCCACGTACACAGCAATGTCTCTGGAGCGATGGAGGCCACATGAAAAACTAAACGAGATTGATTCTCTCACTGTCCCTCTCTCTTAAAAAAAATAAAACGCTGAGAAGGCAGTCGTAGTACCTAGACCAGTAGCACTCCCGACAGAAAGGTGATAAGAAATGCAGGCTGTGTGAACCCTCTGGGACCTTACTAACTCAAATTCGGGGATGGGGCTGTGTGTTCCAGCTCCCATCCCATCACCTTCTTCACCAAACCAGCTGCCTCCAAAGTCTCCTTGCCTCTGCCCTTGCTCCACTCTGACCAGTTTCCCTGCCTTTGGTCAAAGAAGATCTGAACAATTAAATCCAGTCATGCCAGCCCTCGACTTAAAATTGTTTTTTTCTTTTAAACAGCCAGGATGAAACCAGACACATCGCCCTGGCCTTCAGTACCTTTTTCTGGCCTCACATTTCATCATCTGCATTCTCTGCCTCCTCCTTCATTGTCCAACCAGACCCCTTTTTTTTTCTGAAATTCCCTCCCAATAGAATTTTCCAAGCGACTCTTCCAGGATCTTTAGTTGGCAGTTTCTCTGCTCTCAAATTTCACAGTTGGATTCTTTTGTGCAAACGCGGCTTCCCTACTCACTTCAGCCCACAAAAATAAAATTAATTTCCAGTGCTCTAGTGCTGATTAGTTTCCACTACCCTGAGTTCCAGGGTTGACCTGAGATTGTCTTCCCAGAAGCCTAGTTCCTTTGCATTTCCTTTGTCTCAAAGAGTGATCTGATGGTCGACCAATAAATCCCCGCCTTTTTTTGATTAACCAAATGTGGGTTTTACACCCAGTAATTTAAGAACCCTGAGGATTGCAGCTTTCCATTTTAGGGAAAAACAGAAATTTTCTGAACTGTACTGTGGCGTTTCAGATCAACAATCAGTGATAACTGAGGAGAGATGTGTTTAATGAATGAATACAAAAGGAGTAATGTGTTTAATGAATGAATACAAAAGTGGGGATAGACTCCCAAGAACCCTGGCAGATGTTAATGTTTTACACCAAAGTGGGTTATTCTTTCTTCTTGGAATTGTGGAATCAATAACAATATGGAGCAGTGATTGATCAGTGAAGGATGGTTTATTCTTGGCCTAGGACAAGCAAAGGAGAAATGCTCACAGTTCAGCCGTAGACAGAGGAAATAAGGAATAGGTAGAAAGGGGAAATAAAGGAAATAAAACTTTGAAGTTCTGGGGCTGGAGCGGTGGCTCAGCGGTTGAGGTGCTTGCCTGGCATGCATGAGGACCTGAGTTCAAACCCCAGCACCACATACACAACAAAGTCTCAGAGCAACGAAAGCCACATGAAAAACTAAATAAAATTGGTTCTCTCTTTAAAAACAAAACAAAACAAAAAAAAACTTTGAAGTTCTGTGTCCTTGCCCAGGCTTGTCACTCCCTAAGCTAGTCTCTTTCCCAGGTCTGTTACTCCCAAATTTCTAGGAAATCTGTGAATCTACCTGTTCAGTGTTTACTAACTCCCCAGTGAATAGACTGAAGGATACGATATATTGAGAAGCCTGTAATTTAGAGGACTTTTCAGGGCTATCTGCTGATCAGCTAATGAAAACTACACCAGCCTAAGGATCCAGAGATTGACTAGTCTACTGTAACCCATCCTGAGACTTATCAGACTGATTTCAGCCCTGCACACCTTCCCATACCTACCCCTCAATGAGTCTCCTTTACAAGAACCAAGAATGCAAAACTGCATCTTTCACTTGAGATGGACTGCATTCTTCCTTGAATGTGTATATATATAATTTGCTAAACAAACCTCTATGCCTGACTGGTGAGTACTGAAATTCTTTTTCATCACATAAGCCAAAGGCTACTCTGCTACTTAAAAGTCAATATCCCCCTTCTCTCTGGGAACTCCTCAGACCCTTCTTCAGAGACACCACTTCTCTCATGGCATCTGGAGGAGGCAGGGGAGTAAAGTGGGCATGGTGGTGCACGCCTGTCATTCCACCTTCTCAGGAGGTTGAAGGAGGAGGATCCCAAGTTCAAGGCCATCTTGGGTAACTTAGCTAGACCCTGTCTCATTATTTTTTTACAAAGGGGTGGCTGGGAACATAGTACTGTGGTAGAATACAGGTGGACTCAATTTCCATGAAAAAGAAAGGAAGGAGGGAGGGGAAAGAAAACAAAACTCTGGAGTTGGAACTCAGCACTCAGCCTTAACAAACGCTTCCCAAAGTTTGAAAACCATATCTCTGTCATCACTACAATGAGAAATACGACTATGCCACCCATGGAATTTACATAAAAATTACTTATCACAGTTAAATAAAAACTATTGTATTGTTCTTATTAGCATTAACATGAAATTCCCACATTTATTCTGAGGAAGATTAATTCAGGATCACCACTTTGCAGGTCTTATTGGCAAATACTAATTACAATGACTCCTTGACTCAGAAACTAAGCACCTAGTACTACTTGGCTTTAGTTGTTTTTTGTTACTGTTTTTTCCAGAAGTGTGGATCAAACCCAAGGGTGCACTAGCACTGAGCTACACACCCCCTTTTTTATTTACTGTTTATTTATTTAGAAAGAGAGACTCAATCATTATTTATTTTTTCATCTGACCTGTTTCTCCCACACACATTTGTGTATGCGGTGCTGGGGTTTGAACCCAGGTCCTCGCGCATGCTAGGCAAGCCCTCCAACTGCTGAGCCACCACTCTAGACTCATTATTTTTTTTTTTTTTTGAGACAATGTCTCAACATTTTCTGAGGCTGACCTCAGATTTGCAATCCTCCTGCCTCAGTCTCCTGAGCAGCTGGGATTGTAGGAATGCTCCACTGCACCCGACTGGCTTTATTTATTTCTCAAGCAGCACAGCAACATATAAATTGTCTCCACTGACAACCATTAATACTAAATTAGACACACAGCAGGACATTTATGAACCTACATTTCTACAATTAGTCTTTCTCAAGAAAAAGCTTGAAGTAAGACTAAGACACAAAAAATGAGAAACTTAACAGATTAACAGTATTGAAAACCAAAGGGAAGTGATCCCAATTGAAAGGTCTGCAGCCACAGAGGAATGAGAATTCAAGATAGAGATTTATCTGGGGACCAATAACCACTTATTACCTGTACATACAGGAGCAGTGGCTCCTTACTGAACAGAATGACTATGTGTCAGTACCCACCCCTCAAGGGTTTTCTTTGCCCAAAAGCAAAGCAAAGGTATTAGTACTCTGTGCTCTGATGTGTTAAACACTTGAATTATAATTTTTGCCATATAGATTATTAAATGAGCACATATATTCCAAACTAAAAAGTAAAAATAAGATTATAAATAACCTGTTCTTATTTTTAAAGACAAAGCCAAGAAATAGAACCGAAGCAAAGGACAAAGAGGTATTTAAGCACAAATGTATTAGCTATTACATGAATATGAGAATAAGTGCTTGAGTTCGTTTCGTTTTGCTTGTTTTTTGAGGTACCAAGTCGAGATCAATAACAGATGATACCTGAAAACTTCTTAAAATGTGGTTCAAAATCAAGCCACAAAATAACCCATGCATAAAGGAAGCAATGATAATAATTGAGGAACATTCACTTTGCAAAATAATGGCATCCCTAATGCCAATTTGACAGGTCTTTTGTAAGCAGTACAATGTGCAGTATTCCAACAAATTAGGAAAGATGAGGGTCCACCCTTATTTTAGTCTCTGCAGTTGTTTCCCCCTCATTACATGAAAGAAGATCTCAATAGAGATATCACATTCACGGACTGGAAGACTCCACACATAAAACAGGATATTATGATTAGCAGAAGTTTTGTCCTCTGCTAACAACACAGATAATTGGATAAAATAGAGAACCCAGAAAGAGACCCACATGAATATGTCCAATTGCTATTTGATTAAGACATAAAAGCAACTCAACATAGATATGATAGTTCAGAGAAAAAACGATGCTGAAGCAGCTGAACATTCGTAGGACAGAGCCAGAGAAACACCCTGACCTCACACAGTGATACAAAATTAAGAGTACGGACTAGATATTTATACATAAAAGGTAAACTTTAAAAATGTGAAAAGGAAACATAAGAATCAGGCGCAGAGGCCTATGACTGTAATCCCAGCAACTCCAAAGGCCGAAGCAGGAAGATCACGGGTTTGAGGCCAGCCACAGCAACTTAGCAAGACCCTGTCTCAAAAAATAAAAATGGTTGGGGGAGGTGGCTCAGTGGAAAGGTGACCCTGGGTTCAAAACCCAGAATAAAAAAGAAAAAAAATTATGCAGAATTGACAACTTGAAAAAGTCAGAGACACAGTGTGGAAGAGATGAAGAAGTGCGTGTCCCAATAATGACAGCTTAACACAACACAAAATGATTCTCCCTACACCACCAATGTGATGTCACATGTGGTCACTTCAAGGGCTCTTTGAACGTTCAGCGTGGTATTTTTATCCTTCCGTAGGACGTATTTTCTTTTAGAGTTAATTTTTTCATCTTTGTTGTTGCTTCTCCTTCACTGAGTTGTGCATGCGGCGCTGGGACTGAACCCAGGTCTTTGCACATGCCAGGCAAGTGCTCCTGCCGCTGAGCCGCCACCACTCCAGCCCCTGTACAATGTACTTTTTAAATGTGAGGTAGTACTACTGCACATAGCTTAAAAAAGACACCAAAAAATTCTTAAACATCCTGAATAAAAGTAGTAGTCGGCCTTAGGGACTATGTCCCAGTGAGGAGGGTGACTCGCACATTCCTGCAGGTTCACCTGGTACCAGGACCGTCACTGCACAGTGAATCTTCAGTCTTTCAAACATTAAAAGTGAGAGTCCTTGTTTCTTTTCTTCTATGGATGCTGCTCCTTTAGCCTCTAATTTGGCCTCTAGCAAACTGCTGAGGGGAACATGGAGGAGTTAAGGAGGGGTAAGAAGTGAGAAAGCTGAACAAGAGAGAAGCTAGATAATTGTGTCAGGGACACCCCATCCCCACCCCAGGGACTGGGATCACAGAAAGCATGCTTCTGGGTGGGCAAATGCACACGAAGTGGCTGTTTAAAAATATCCGCTTTGGGCTGGAGCGGTGGCTCAGCAGTTTCGGTGCTTGCCTGGCAAGCACGAGGACCCAGATTCAAATCCCAGCACCATGTACACAACTAAGTGTTGGAGCAACTAAGGCCATGTGAAAAACTAAATAAAGTTGTTTCTCTCTTTTTCTGTCTCTCTCACTGTCCCTCTCTCTTTAAAAAATAAAAATATCCACTTAACTGCAGCGAAGTCCTGCCTGTTCCTGTTGCCCCACCTCCTCCAACAGAGACATTTCACCTGACAGACTGCTCCTGCTACACAGGCAGAGGTGTGCCGGGGGAAAGGCGACCTCCCCAGGCCTCCCTGCCTAACTGTCCTGACACTCGACACCGTGAGCGCACAGACAGGAAGACAAGGACTTGCCTTTCTGAAAGGATGGCAAAGGTCTGAACCAAGCTGTGCTGCCATTCCCTCCTTGTCCCGTGTCCTCCTGCTTGTATTCTTGTCTGATGACTGAACCCTGCACATGTAGCACTGAGCTCCACCCTAGCCCACCCTCCTCGTCTTAGAAAACACACTTGAGATAACAGATCAGTTTAAACCAAGAAGAAAGACGTGGATGAAGGTTTTCCTGGGAGCACAGTAACCACTGGGCCTGTCTCTTGGATGAGTTCTCAAATGTGCAAGTCTCTAGGCTGGGTCCCTTTCAAACACGACTTCTCAGATGGCAAATGATGGCTTACAGCATCCGTGACATAGAAATGGCACTAAAGGAGTTTCTCTTGACACAAATGGCCAGATGCTGAGTTACAAGTTGCTTCGGACCACTGATTCTCCTCAGTGATTACATTAAAAATCCTTCCTTAATATGAATCCAGATATTCACTGAAGCCTTCCCATGAGTGAAAGGCCGGCCTTCTGCAGTGCCCACCAGGTTTCTCCTGCAGTGCATCCTCCAATGGTGCGTGAGGGACGAGCTGCGACTGAAGGCCTTGCCACACTCAACGCACGTGTAGCGCTTTTCCCCATGTGGATGACGTGGTGCTGGAGGCGCGTGCTCTTGCTGAAGGCCTTCCCATACTCCCTGCACACTAGGGCTTCGCTTCAGAGTCGATCCACTCATGTCAGAGGAGGAGGCAATTCTGGCTGAACACTTTCCCACCTTCCTTGCATTTGCAGGCAGGTTCTCCTGCACACATCAAGGGATCTGCAGCTGTTCCACCTGAGTCACAGGCACAGAGCATCATCTGGAGAGCCACCAGATCCAGGGCTCATTTGCTCAGGGAGCTTCTCTACCCCTGATCTCCAGAGTCCTTCCTGCACTTCAGATGTCCCATTCTGACCTCTGAGCTGCCCTTAGGCCCTCTACAACAGCTGTTCCTAGTGTGAGGCACCCTCAGGCCAGGCCAGGTGAGCATGGGTGTGCTCTGTGGTTTTAGATTTTACGTTGCTATCTGAAGGAAATACAATAAACAAAAGGTCTTGTTAAAGATGGCAATGTCGAAGAAAAGCAATCAACATTCACTGAGAAGAAGACGCGACTTCACTGTGGAGGCCCCTGGAATCTGTGCTTGCAATGTCTTTCTTTGTGTTTCTTGCACTCCACAAAACACCAGACAACTGTTTATTACTAAATGAGAAACTCTCATCGGGCACGTTGTCGCATTGCAGTTAGAAATGCCTCAGCAATGCAGAAAGTCAATACAGGATCTGCCGACATCATCGTTTCTACAACCTTCAGGTACAAGCCCAGCACAGGAGCCTTGACACCTTACAGGGAAATCAGAGTGCTTTAGGTCAAGATGCAGGTAGGGAGGCTGTGGCTGTGGCTCAGTGGCAGAGTGCTTCCTAGCAAGCGTGCAAACCTGTACTCAATGCCCAGCACCACAAACAAACAAAGATGGGGTGAGGGGCAGTTACCATGACACAGACGGAGGGGCCCTGGGCAACAGACCATGGCTCAGTGGTGAAGCCAATTGACACACAACAGCCCCAGTGTCTTCAGCAGCACAGACGTCCAGCAGAGGCCAATCGTTACCCGGGCACTACAAAACAGGAGGCATGTGGAGACAGCGCAGGACTGTGACTGAGTGTGACTAACACTCGGAAGACAGGTGGGTGGAGCCCGGAAAAGGTGAGTAAAGGGCCTTGTCTCCTCAAGTTCAGAAGGAAACATCACATATTACCACTGTGCACAATTTTGGAGGATGAGGCAGGACGACTGTCAGTTCAAGGCCAGTCTCAGCAATGTAGCAAGACCCTGTCTCAAAAGAAGCACAAAGGGCATGTGAGCATGTGTGTGTAGCTCAGCTTGGTGGAAAAGCACCACTGGGTTCAGTCCATAATACCAATCAGTCTGTGTGTGTGGATGTTTGTGTGTGAAACCAGTGTTCATCGGCACTAACAGCAGGGCACAAACAGTGCTAGCAGCTCACTCTTACTGAGCCACGCACTGCAGTCAGGCAGTGCACAGCTGCTCCACCTACAATCAATTACATCCCACCAGTGCTGAGGAAGGGACTGCGATGCTCACAGGCCCAAGCACCAAGTGTGTCCAGATGTCTTGTCACACATGGAAGAGGGTGTGACATCTTTCCTTCCTCGCTTCCCCTGTGCCCACTGCAGAAGGCCAGGGACACGCTGACCCCCGGTGTTGTGACAGAAGGCACCTAGGTCCATGAAGAACTGTGGTAGAGAGCTCCCCACTGGCCAATACAGCCCCTGGGCAACAGAAGTAGTTCTTGTAATCTGAACCACAGGGAGCTGAGCATGCTTACAAGTGCAGATAGATTTACCTAGGCTGAAATGTCACAGAAAGGCACACAAGACCATGCACTTCCCAAGTTCACAAGGCTGCATCAAAGTCACAGACCATGCCCACTGAGTTCCCAGGAGCCATCAGCATGAGGGGCTGAGGCTGGAGGTCAGAGTAAACCACAGGTCAAAAGGCTCAAGGCCCAGAGAGGCTACAAAAAGACAACTTCCATGAAGTTCAGAGGCAGTGCCGCCCCAGGTCTGCCAGCTGCCATGCCTCACCGGGACAGGAACCTTGAGAAAGGCTCCTTTGCACCATTTGTAACTCCTGGCTGTGCTCCAACGGACCGATGAGATCTGTGGTGCTAGGGATTGAGTCTCCTGTGCATGAGAACAAAGGAGGACATAGGGATTCTTTTTTTTTTTTTTTTTTTTAAGAGAGAAACAACTTTATTTTTTAGTTTTTCACATGGCCGTAGTTGCTCCAACTCTTAGTTGTGTACGTGGTGCTGGGGTTTGAACCCGGGTCCTTGTGCTTGCAAGGCAAGCGCCGAAACCACCGAACCACCGCGCCAGCCCAAGGACATAGGGATTCTGAGGGGAAGAAAACCCTTCCAGTCTAGCCTGCAGCTTCAGGATGAGGATAACCTGAAAGGAAGCTACTCCCACCCAAGTACCAAAATGCTGAACGCCGTTCCAGGAACACAAGGCAAAACACCACCACAGGGACAAGCACTGCACACAGGAGAAAGGCTGGCAGGATGGCTTAGCCACAGGCAGCACACACCTACCCACAATCTGGCTGGGGATGGGGCTCTGGAAGCATGGAGACACATAGAAGCTCACTGGGAGATCCTCATCAACAGCTCAGAACCCGTCAGTCACACCTAAGCAAGTGGCCACTCATGCCAGCCATGTGCCCAGCAGAGGACTCGATGACCAGGCAGCCCTTCCTTCAGCTCTGCAGCCTCACGCTCCCCACCACCTCACAGCCCTCTACCAAAAATGCTGCTGCATCTATGCCTTGCCTCTTCTGTGGAACTGATACTGAGTCTCAGATCAAACGTCACCTCCTGAGAAGATGTGCCACTCTGTTCTAACTCATATTTCTATGGTGGAGTCATGTATACCCTAAGGACTATGCTGAGCAGTTTACATCCACTGTATTTTGTAACTTGTGAATTGAACATGTACATTGAGAAAAGAAACAGCACTTGAAGCGTTAAGTCGTTTCATCCACAAAGCAGTACGTGTCCCCACTGATCCAGTCTTTTTTAGATGCTAGGCAAAATGCTGTACTGCTCTTCCTGGCCTTGCATAACAGATTTCACCTGGGGGACTCCTCACAGCATCCACACTGTGGCAGGCTCCGTGTCACGGATGAGGAAACTGAAGCTCAGGCAGGGAAATGGTGACTGGCTGAGCCAACACGCAGACCTGACTCATCTCAAGCATCTGGCCAATTTGACCACGAAGCTATGCAATCTCATTCTTGAAAACGACAACTCCGAGCACGAAGACGATTGTCATGAAAACGATGGTGTGGACGAGATGAGCAACAGTGGTGAACGCAGCCGGGGTCACAACTGATGGCCTGCGCAAGGCCCGTCTCACCAGGCGCCGTTCTGAGCTGTGTACTTGAATGACCGCCCTGTGAAATGCACACCATGTTGGTCCACTTTACCCAACTAAGGCACAGAGGGGTTCAGTAACTTTCCTAGAGATGCATAGCTCACAAGCAGCACAGCTGGAACTGGACTCTAGGGTCTGGCACCTGGCCTGAGCCACCTGGTGCTACACTAAAAAGCCAAGAACATCTGTGAGGAGCCAACAGCCTCAGACGAAGTAAGGTGTGGAGGTGAGGAGGCAGCCTCCACTGGGAGGATTCACTCCTCAGGGCCAGAGTGAGGGGCAGTCAGGAAACCACACTTCAATATTTCATGAACCACTGAACAATAAAAAGATTGGGAGGCAACTGGGACACACAAAGATGTTTGCACAAATATCACTAACATCGCAAACAGAATGTTTTTTATTTATTTTTTTCAAAGAGAGCGGGACAATGGGTAAGAGACAGAAAGAGAATTTTTATTTTATTTTTTCATCTGGTTTTCATTGCTCATTGCTCCAACAGTTTTGTGTGTGGTGCTGGGGTTTGAAACCAGGTCCTCGCGCATGCCAGGTAAGTGCTCCAACCACTGAGCCAACACACCAGCCCCAGAAAGAACTTTTACCACCAAAAAAAAAAAAAAAATACAAAGAACAGCACCTCACAGTGAAGGGGTACCTCTGACGTGAATGCACTAAACTACAGGAGGGATTCACCAGGATGGCCTTATTTTCCGTACTTGCCAAGGACGGGATGCTGGAATTTAAAAAGAGTGTGAACAAACAACAGTATAAACATGTAGAAGGACAGAGAGCTCAGAGAAAAGTCACAGGACAGACTCAAGAGTCACTGTGCGAGGACAGGGGCAGAAGACCTGGGAGCCAAAGCATACTCATGCTTCCTCCCAGGTGCTATACCAGTCCCCCAAGGACCTAGCTGGAAAAGCAGACTCCGGGATCTAAAAAACACCCATAGGCCTTTGACTATGACCAGAGGCAGACTGTTCTCTCCCTACTCTTACTGACGCACAAGGAGATCACGAAGAGATGAGTGCAAAAAATGCCTGAAGTTGTGGAGACCAGGGAGGGCAGCTCCTGAAGCCTCCTTGACCAGCAGGCTGGAGCCAGAGGGCCCACATGGCAGAGAGGAGCGGCCTTACCCAGAGAAACCAAAAGCCCACAGGTCTCCAGCATCACCTCCCAGTAGAAGGTCCTGTGGGCCAGGTCCAGCTCCCCCCACTCTTCTTGGGTGAAAGTCATAGCCACATACTTAAAAGTCACAGACATCTGGAAAGTGAAAGAGAGGCCATAGTTGTTTGCCTTGGGCCTGCTGGAGAGGATTGTTACCTGACACTTCAGCACTGTAAAAACCATGAAGACCCTAAGGCCAAATCACCAAACACCTTGGAGAGCCTGGCTCTGTCCTGGGCTCAAAAAGGAGATGGACACTGCCTCGGATATACTGGAGTAGCACAGGAAAGAGAAGTCTCCTAGTTAGGAGGACACTGGACTGAGACAGGGTTAGGATGATTGTTAATGTACCGACTGTGAGGTACAGAAAGCAAATGCTCTGGGCTAGCAGAGAAACGGAAAGAAAAACAAATAAGCAATGTCACTAGCAACAGTAACAGCACCCGAGTCTCACAGTCCTCACTGTGTGCTTGGCTTGTACCGGAAACTTTGTATTCATAAAGTAGCTGAAGTCTCCAGCTCAGGAGCCAGATTCCTAGGGTTAAAAACAAGTCCTGGAAATCAACATCTATTTGCTGTGCAACTGTGGGCCCTTATTTCCTCTGTCTGAGCCTCTATTACCAGATCAATACAACACTTTTTCTCTTCACCGTGAATAGTCATAAGAATTAACTCAGGTTCATCTAGTCTACAGTAATCATGCAACCATCACACCACTCAGCAAAATTAATCCCGAGTTGATGAGGATGTAAAGAATTCCAGATAAAATGTCACTGTGACATGGAAACAGTTCCATAGACGTGGGCAGAAAAGCAAACCAGTGGAATCACTACAGCCCTCAAAGAGGAACCATCTGAAGAGGGGGCTCTTGCCTGGGAAGTGGCAGGGCCAGCATCAGCTCCCCTGGCCTCAGAGATGCCTGGGGAGAATCCACTATGACCCACTGCTTCTTTTTGCTACCTGAATCGTTCCAGTACCAATGCTGAGGCCAGAACACTTCAGGAACAGGGGATGGGAGTTGAAGAGGACAAAGCAGGCAGGGGTTCATGAGAACACGGGCCCCTGACAGGACATGACTTTTCCTGGATAAGCATAACGGACCAATGAACCAAAGCTCACACCATCTCTCCCTCCTGGGACGTGTCCCTGAGGGGATCCTTTTAAGCCAACACAGCTTTCCCACACACAGTCCGAGCTGCCTGAAATGCCACGTCCCGGCAAGGAAGCAGGCTTCCACTGCAAAGTTCACTGGAGGGGTCTACTCCGGCCTCCCCGAGAGGCTCGGCGGTTAGTTCACTGTCACCCTCCGGGGCAGGTAACTCCACGGTGATGGCGAAGGAACTGAAGAACTGAAGAAAGCTAAACGTAATTTCCACAGCAAAGAATCAACCCAAGTGTGATATTGGGCCTCTTCTGCAATTCCTATTCCCACAACATTCTGGACAAACTAACCCAGCAAGTTCCTTTAGTTTTTCCAAAATCCCTACACAGAAATGCCGGACACCGAGTGGCCGTGGAAGGGCCCTGCGGCCCGAACTGCTAGGAAAGGGGTCTCCTGACAACTCAGGCTGAGCGGAGAACAAACGAGAGGAGGTCCGGGCAAAACTGAGGCGAGGACGGGGGCTGCGGGCGGAAGAGCACGCTCCGTTTCTGAGAATCCGGGGAATCTCAGCGGAGGAGGTCGGAGGGGTCGCCGGGGCGGCCGGCAGGTAGAGGAGGGAGACGGCGGAAGGAAGCCACCTTCACCGCTCCACCACTGTCGGAGGCCGCCGGGGGCTGCGGGGCTTCCGGCCTCTCCCCAGCAGCCGAGCCGCTCACCTGCGCGGATCCCGCGGCACCGTCACCGCCCCGCCCCTCACCCGCGGCGGGCCGGGCCAGGTCGGGCGCGGGGAGATGACGCAACGCTCCCGGAAGCTCCCGTCCCGGCACCTCATTGGCCCGGAGCCCGCCGCGGGGCCTGCTGGCAGGGCGGGAGGCGGAAGTCGCTCCCCGGGCGCGGCGGGTTCCGGAGCGGGAGCTCGAGAAGCAGCGCTCGTTCGAGCAACTGCGGGGCAGAGGCCTGCGGAGGAGGATGCCCGCGCGGGGGTGGAGGTCCACACGGGAAATGACCGAGGCTGCACTTCCTCCCTCAAGCCTCGGAGGGTCGCGGCAGCGGCGTTCAGGGCGTTTTGCGTACCCAGGTCCTTTGGTTGTGATCGCCGGGTTCGGAAGTGTCGGGCACTAACGGCCCTGTGCAAGCTGCCTTTCTAGAATCCCGACCACCCAGCCCACTTGAACAGCTCCCCCTTGCCATCCCCTCTTGATCCGTAATTCTTCACCCTGCCCTGATGCACCAACACCTGTGCTTCGGAAATTACATGTAAATGCCCGATTTGCTTTGCTGAACTGAAAATGTATTACCTAACTAATGGCTTGGTGGATTATTTTGAAATGCCAATTTTATTACTCAGTAGTGGTGATTTAAAAAAAAAAAAATTCCCCACAAACAAACCCTAAGATGGTTGTCACGACTGCCTTTCCTTAAAGTTCCCAAGAGGAAGGTCACACACCACCCCACGTGGAGCCAGGTGGAAAAGCACCAGGGTTGGTTAAGGAGTGATGGGAGCAACAGCAAAACTGCTTTTTCAACAAGGAATGGGCAAGGCAAGTGAGCACACGAAGCAGGTTTAGGATCGGCTAATTGGAGTCAGGAGGGATTCTTCCCAGTTTCTTGACATCTGGCCCTAAGGTAGTTATGGCAGGAAGTTGGTGGCCTCATTTGTGAGCTCTTGCTAAAACAAGCAGCTGAAGGGGAGGGTTATGAATTGGTTGGTTTGCACGTGAAAGGCATGTACCTGAGAAGTCCTCTGCTACCACTTGGAATTAGTCCTGAAATGGGCAGTGTGTCTGTAAGATCAGCAAGGTCCCACTTCTCAAACTATCAGAAAACCACATGCTGAATATGTCTCCAAATTAAACAGAGGCAGAGTAGATATGAATTTCCTTGAAGTTATCCAATAGGTAAGAGCAAGGACAGAAAGCACAATCTGACTGCCCATCTAAAAGTTTAGCTAAAATCATTCTGTAGTGAAATGCCTAACAAACAGATTTTTGCTTATGATTAAAATAAAAATTTGTGAGCAAATATGCCTTTAATCCTCAAAATTGAAGCACCACATCATTGAGCAACACAGAAGCAACAGTTACACTAGAGGAAAGGCCATGTGTGGGCCGGAGTCTGAAGGTAAAGCAAGCTGCACATACAGCAAGAGACCAGACTGCGAGGTCTCCTGCTTCAATCTCTAGAGGATTCTTTTAGGTGGAGCCTGCTGCTCCCACTCCCTCCAAGGGAGGTTCACAGACCGCTAGTGACTAAGCCTGCAACAAATTATCCACATTTAATGAAGCAGGAATTGTTGATGAACAATTGTTGATGAACAATTCCCATATTCTTTAATTTTCGCTGTAGCTATATGAGGCTATAACATTCAATAACAGGAACAGAGATTAGATGAGAAATTACTGCCCTGTGCTATAGAAATACACAGCATTTATCTGGGCATTACATCTTTACAACAACAAAGGCTAACATAAGGAATATCTGCAAGTCGGGCCCCTGGGAGACGTCTATGTATAGACATGAGACAGAGGAAAGGTTCTTGCTCCCCAGACTTCATCCGTACTTTGTCTTTACTAATTTAAGTCCTTGGTAGTTTAACAGTTGCCACTGACTTTAAAAAAAAAATGGTTTACAGATATAAGGCTTCATCTGAAAGCTATGATGCATTTGTTACAGAAATACATTTGCTTAATGTTAAAGAAATCTGAATTTTGCAATTATGTCCCTTTTAAGCCACTTGTGATTGTTTATCCTTTGAGCTTCCAAGTTTCACCCTCGACTGGAGTTCAGGACCTTATTCTTCAGGTTGCACTCTATTCCCATAAATGAAGAGATCGGCTCCATGTGCCTTAATCGGTTGTGTAACACTATGTCTTACGTGGAACACCTGCTATCCTTCTGGAGGTCTAGAATTGTATGTCCTGGAAACACTCTGCAGTGAGGATCAAAAGACTCCCTAATAGACACATGTGGTTGTTAAGTTCCCATGTGGCTTCACTGCAACAGGCTCAGGAATATAGCGTCTAGTTTTCTCTTACGTCAGTCCATGAGCCTCTTCCCTTTACTGAGTGCTTTATATACTTTCACTGCAGTAAATCGTAACCACTGAATATGACAACATGCTGAATCCTGTGAGTTTTCCTAGCAAATCATCAACCCTGGAGGTTGTCTTCAGGACCCCAACACAGTCATCTACTGTGACTTCTAAAAATTTGCACATCTGTCCATAAATGTCATGTAGAGACTCTCTTCAAGGTCATCATTTCAAAAATGGTCCTGTTTTATGTACAGCTCGATGGTGAACACTGTGAAGGACCCAAAAGTTATAATAAAACCATGCTGCTAGGGGCTGGAGTGGTGGCTCAGCAGTTATAGCGCAAGTTCAAACCCCAGCAGCACGTACCCAATGAAGTCTTGGAGCAATGAAAGCCACATGAAAAACTAAATAAAATTGATTCTCCTTTTCTCTCTCTCTCTCTTACTGTCCCTCTCTCTTTAAAACAAAAACAAAAAACAAAACAAAACAAAAAAAAAAACCTCATCTGCTCTATGTGGCCATTCACCTAACACATAAGTGTCTACTTAGAAACAAAAGGTAGAATGCACAGAAGGGGGCACAGGCTGCACATGGGGATGACAAAAGGAAGGAGAGAGAGGACTGCAGTGTATCTGGGCAACAAGGCAGAAGTTAGGAGGATTCAGAGATGATTTTCAGGCACTTCAAACAACACCTGAAATCAGACGCACGCCTTGGTCTTTTCTGCTCCTCTCTACTTTCCCAGTCGCTTCTCCATTTCTCAAACCCAGGAATTCCCTATTTTCTACACAGTTACAACAGATTACACCGCCATTTAAGAATATGGTTTATCTCACTGCTTGAAGGGATGTATCCTTTTTCTTTTTTTTTTTTTTTTAAAGAGAGGACAGTGAGAGAGAGAGAATCAATTTTTGAGTTTTTTCACATGGTTTTCGTTGCTCAGACACTTAGTTATTTATGTGGGTGCTGGGGTTTGAACGTGTGTACTTGCGCATGCCAGGCAAGCACAGTAACCGCCGAGCCACTGCTCCGGCCCCATTGAAGGGATATATCCTTAAATGAGAATACAAGGTTTCAGATAAACAAGCCTGTTTCATCCATTACAGTAAAAATGAATGGTGACCAGAACAAAGATCCACCCTATTACAGGCAATAAAGGTTAAAGGTAGAGATTCTGGAGTCAACCAACATGGCCTCTAGTCCCTAAGCCCAAACTTCAGAATGTGCAACCCTTGGTATATTCCTTTATCTTTCTACGAAATGGGGAAGTTACATTAATAAAGATGTTGTGAAGATTAACATAGATGATGTGTGTAAAATATCCAAAGCAATCTCTAACACATAATACAACCATATGTTTGCTTGGTCTTATGATTGCATACCTATGGCCACATGACTGACACATTCATACTGGACCAGTGTGCACGAATACAGAAAAGATGCTGACTGACCAGCGGGTAAAGAACATGAGAAATATTCAACCTGGAAACAAACCTCTGATAGTGAAGTGCCTGGGGAGGGAATACTCATTCATGAGGAACGTGAAAAGTTAAACAATGGGCATGATGGATCCTGGAAAGTAAAATTTCGTATTGGGTAGAAGACACAGTCCCTATGAGAAAAGCCAGGAAAGGACCTTCCAGTTAGAGAAGAGTAGAGGGGTCTAAGAGGACCTCTGTGAGACCTGCTCAAGTCGGGTGGTGACAGTGATGGAAGTCACTCTGTAGTGTTTGTGGAGGGAAAGGAATGTGAGAGGGTGGCGAAGGGAGTATGCAGAACAGTTACACAGAGCTGTCAGTGAGAGAGGGAAGGAGAGGGATGGCAAGCACTGGATGGTCCAGCAGGGTGCAAGCAGGCAAGGGATGAGGCTGCAGATGACAGGGAAAGAGATGGTGAATGAGAAGTTACAGATGAAACAAGGAGAGAACAGAAGGAAGAGCAGGCGGCAGGACATGTGTACAACAAAGGGCAACAGGGATCTAACACAGAAGTGCCCACTCTGCTGGAAGAGAAAACAAGGGTTACAGAAACAGGGAATTTTACACACAGACCTTCCCTGGAGAATACGACTCTAGATAACATGCAGATAACTCCCAGGTAAAAAGGTCAGTTCACAGAAACATTTGGTGAGCTCAGTATTCATTCCTCTAGATAACTCAGGGTTTCTATTCAGTTATCAAGAGAAACCACCAGGAGACCATGACTTTGCAATACACTGTTTATCTGTATTCTCAGGAGTCCTTCTTTGGCGTTATAAACTTTGCAAAGAAATATAAGATGTAAAAACAAATGGAAATTAAACCACTGAAAAATATAAAAATCAAAAGAAAAACTTACTGGTAAAGCACAACAGCAGATTAGATCCGTGAATTCAAAGAGAGTAGAAACAATACAAAGACAAGACAGAAAACAGATGACGGGAATAGGCTGAGAACCTGAGAGACCTGTGGGAAATAAGATCTATCATTCATGTTACTGGAGTTCCAAACAGAAAAAAAATGGGATGAAAAAAACATCTGGAAAAATAATGGTTAAAAATCTCCCACATTTGGCAAAGGACACAGACCTACAGATGAGAAAGCTAAATAAACACCAAACAAGATAAACTCAAAAAAATCTATGTCAGACCATAAACTACCAAGCATTACAAAGAAAAACATTCTGAACATAAGAGCTTCATAGAAATGACACATGGTGAACTGGAGAACAGTGTTAAAAGAGCAGGTTTCTCACCAGAAACCATGAAATGCAGAAGAAACAGACAGGATTAATCTCAAAAGAATCCTATGTTCCACAGAAATATCCTCCAGGAAGTAAGGGAAAAGAAGGACATCTTGAGATGAAAGACACAGTGAGCATCTCTCCAGCAGAAAGGCCAGAGGAACCTCACCCGTTAGAAAGCCGGTAGCAGGTTTCAATCCTTAGACAGAATACGTGAGGCAGTGGGTAGAAGACACCTTACCACTTCTGACAGACGTGTCTGATGGTTTTGTAAAATACCTTTGAAAGAAAAATTAAACCTTGCTCAGTGTATAAAGAGGAAATACCTAAGACAATTGTTGTTAAAAGAACCTAGCGGAAGTAAGATTTCAAACATCAAAGTGCTAAACTGATATTAAATAGGGGTAAGTTATATGTGTACATTATAATAACTTTAGTGATACCAAAAATAACACAGACAGATACACAACACTATCGATATGTCTCAAAAGGATTACTAAAAAATGTTGAAGTAACCCACAGGGAAAAGAACAACAAAAGCAAGGGAGGAACAACTAAAAGGAAACACAATCTAAACTCAAACCATAAAATGGCAGCTGTCACTAGCAACCAATAATTACTTCACTGTCTAAATATGCCAATTAAAAGACAAAAGTACAAAAAGGCTATAAAAGCATAACCAGTGTGTATGCTGTTCATGGGAAGCTTATTTCAAATACAATGATAAATATGAGGTTTGACACAAAGTAATGAAAAAGTATAAAGCATATGAGCATTAGCCAAAAAAATGTGAGAATAAATATACGAATATCAGATAAACTATACTTCAGAACCAACAGTCCTTACAGGAGCAACAAAGGATACTTAAA
The DNA here is from genome assembly GCA_004027875.1 of Aplodontia rufa. Taxonomy (NCBI): domain Eukaryota; kingdom Metazoa; phylum Chordata; class Mammalia; order Rodentia; family Aplodontiidae; genus Aplodontia; species Aplodontia rufa. The sequence goes on from PVKS010001955.1 coordinate 120,744, forward strand.
AATGATAAAAGGTCCATACACAAACAACGCTTAGCAAATTTACATGTGTACATACCAAAAATAGAACCATGAGCTATATGAAGGAAAAACTGACAGAGCTTGAAGGAAGAACAGATGATTCCATCAACACAGTTCAGGACTTCAGTGCCCTTCTCTTGGCATCTGAACACCACCACCAACAAACAGGACCACATGCACCTCTACAGAAATCTCACCCAATGCCAGCAGAACACACGTTGTTTTCAGCCACACAAAACAGGTTGCGAATGAGTCCAAAAATCCGCACAGGGCAAATGTGAAAAAACTAGAAATCAACAATAGATAAAAGGAAATATTCAAAACACTAGGAAATTAACACATTTCTCATAATGCTTGCATTAGACAGGAAGTCTCAAACCAAGAAATCTCAGAATTGGAGGAAATACAATTAAAAAATAATAAGACAAAGTTTTAACAGTGCTATGATAAAGTCACAGAACTTTCACGCTTATATTAGGGAAAAAAAGGCTTCAAATCAATAAACACCCTTGGGCTGGGATGTAGCTCAGTGGCAAAGCGCTTGCACAGCATTCACAACGTCCTGGGTTCAACCCCAAGTTCCAAAAAAACAAATAATAAACACCAGCCAAAAAAAAAAAAAAGCCTACAAATCAATAAACACCTACCTCAAAAAATCAATGAGAGACAAATATAAGAAAATCAAGTAGAAAAGAGGACATAATACATATCACACCTGACATTAATGAAACTGAGAAAGAGGCGCCAGGCACGGTGGCACACGCCTCTAATTCCAGTGACTCGGGAAGCTGCAGCAGGAGGAATGCAAGTTGGAAGCCTCAGCAACTTAGCGAGACCCTGTCTCAAAATATAATATAAACAGGGCTGGGGATGCGGCTCAGCAGTTAAGCACCCCTGGGTTCAATCCCCAGTGCCAAAAAAAAAAAAACATATAGGAAAAAAAATCACTGACACAAAATCCTGATTGATTTTAAATGGGCAAGAAAACTGACAAAAAGCTAAGTCTGCACAGACCAAAAGAGGATGGCTTTACTGTACATGCTCCCAGCTACTGCAGTGTCCAAGGCAGGAGGACCACAAGTTCAAGACCAGCCTGGGCAACTCAGGGAAGACACAGTCTCAAAACTAAAGGTTGGGGGACTGGAGCAGTGGCTTGGTGGTTATGGCTCTTGCCCAGCATGCACGAGAACAGGGGTTCAAACCTCAGCACCCACGTACACAACTAAGTGTCTGAGCAACAAAAGCCATGTGAAAACTAAATAAAAATTGATTCATTCCCATCTCTCTCTCTCTCTCTTTCTCTCTCTCTCTCACTGTCCTTCTCTCTAAAAAATATTTTAAAAAAATAAAATAAAATAAAAACTATAAGCTGGGGATGGAGTTCAATGGTAGAGCATCCTGGAGTTCCATCCCCAGTACTGTGAAACATTGAAGAGATAAGAGAATGCATATGCTTCCAATATGAGAAATAAAACAGCATGTAATCACATGTTCTGCAGCCATCGAAAGAATAAGGAAATAGTTCAAATTAAACAATTCACATGAATGAAACAATTCCTTGAAAAGAACCAATTTATTCAATATGAAATACTCTTAATAGTTCTACATGTATTAAATAAAATAAATACATAAATAAACATTTTAAACAACAACCTCCAGGTCCAAATGCTTCACTAAATAATACTACCAAACATAACAAGAACTACACCAATTCTACAAACTATCTTCCAAATAACTGAAAAGGAAAGACTAGTTCCCCATTCATGGCAGGGAGACCAGCATCACCCCGACATCAGACAAAGACAGTCCAAAAGCAAGGAAGAAAACTACAGCTTCATCATCATTAACTCAGCCAAGGAAAACTTCCTGAACAAAACATTAGCAAATGGGGTCTGGAGAGGGGTCAGAGCGGTGACTCAGCAGGTGGAGCGCTTGCTTGGCATGCAAGAGGACCCAGATTCAAACCCCAGCACCACATACACAACTAAGTGTCAGGGGGGAAAAGGCCAGATGAAAAAATATATAAAACTGATTCTCTCTTTCTCTCTCTCATTCTCTCCCTCTTTAAAAAAAACAATAACAAGTAGGAAATGGAATTATGTAATACATAAACAATTATATGCCATGACCAAGTGTGGGGGTGAGTCCAAGGGTGCAAGTCTGGTTCCAACTACTGATGTAATGTATCATATCAACAAAATATAGAAGCAACATGTCAAGATCCCACCAAACAACTAAGAAAAAACACCTGACAAATTCCAACAATCAGTAATAACAAAACACACAACAAATTCAGAATAGAAGGAAAGTTTCTAAATTTGGCTCCTGTCCAGAGTGGACAGAGACATAGTCTAGTACACAGAGCAAGCTTCCAAAACGCAAGTCACACAGTGAAGCAACTCCACCACCTGCTCAGTACCAGACAGCAGCAAATTCACAGCAGATTAACAGCTATAATGCAATATGAAAATGCACCTGGAACCTCCCTTGCCATGACCCTTATCGTGCTAAGGTGTTACCCAAAAATGCGTACTAATGAGATGTTACCCAAAAATGCATACTAATGAGAAGGAGTTACCCAAAAATGCATACAAATTAGATGATGTAACCGCAAACCCAAACCTCATGAAAAGAGGATAAAAACCAAGGCCTGCAACCCAGGGAGGAGAGACCTGCCCTACGAGGAAGTGTATTGACATTGGTCATATGTCTCAGCGCCACCCTCCTCACAATCTGCTTTAACCTGCCATCCACGAGATCCATTCATTCCACCAACTGACTGAGCACAACCCAAAGGATCCTGCTCTCTGCAATCTGACCTCCACTCAGCCTGGATCCAGCTCCCTGTAATCTGACCTCAGCCTGGGAAGTGCCTGACCTTCCCGAAACTCACACAGACTGCTTGTATTCTGCTTGTGACCATGGACATCACCCCGATGGTGGTGAGAGGACCATGAGCTCGTTCTTCCTTGCCTATTGCCTTGAGCTTGTTGCATTAAGAATAGCCTGTAAGCGGTGTGTGATTGTTAGCTTACACTCTACAGTGTGCCGTGACCAAACAAAATAAGAATACAGGAAAGTGTGATTTGTAGTGTGACATCCCTTGAGAATTGTGAATTGATGTATCTGAAGCACTGCGTTAAATAAAGAATATTAAAACGGATGCGTCTCATTGCATCTGTTGCTGAACGTGCAACCTCTGAGGAGTGAGCACCTCCACTCAGGTCACACTCACAACAGTTACCAAAACAACTTAGTATCTAACATCATTATTTACGAGAAACTAAACATTTCCTCTCTGTAACAGAAACCAAGTATGGGGCTGGAGTGGTGGCTCAGCAGTTATTTGTGCTTGCCTGGCGTGTGCGACAACGCAGGCTGGAACCCCAAGCACCACATAAACAAAGAAGTATCAGAGCAAAGACAGCCAAATGAAAAACTAAATAAAACTGATTCTCTCTCTCACTGTCCTCTCTCTCTTGAAAAGAAACCAAGTATGGATAAGCTCTCACTTATCCTATTCAACATCATACTGAAAATTCTTGCTGGTGTAATAACACAAAGAAGAGAAATAAAAGATATACAGAAGGGAAGGGAAAAAATAAAATGGATTCTATTTGCAGAGGACATTTCTTTAAAATCACAAAAATTCTCTCAAAAGAACAAAAATAGTCAGAAAATATCAAAAAAATAATTACATTTCTGAATTCTGCCAAACATCATGTGGAAATTGAAAGTTTAAATACCAACATCATTTATAATTACTAAAAAATGATATAATTCTTATTAAAAATATGCAGGAGCTATAAGCTGTAAATTATAAAACAGTAATGGAATAAGTCAAGGAATACTTAACGAAATACCACGTTCATGAAGTGGAAGACGATCCTCAAAAAACTGATCTACAAAAATAAAAATAAAAACAAAAAAATTGATCTACAGACTTAACTCCATTTCTATAAAAAATCTGTGCAAGAGTTCATCATCAGAAAAACTAATCCTAAAGGGCATATGGAAGTGAAAAAAATAGTGTTAAATCAACCTTAAATAAAAATAAGGAATCATTTAACCCAATTTTAAAATTTATAATTTCAGTCATCAACTAAATCAACAAGAGTGGAAGAAGAAAAATTCTGAATGGTATTTTGAAGAACATTAATGAGACAATGATTTTTAAAAACCAGACTTAAAATAGTCTTTAGTGGTGCAACAAAGTGTCCATTCGTGGGGCTGGAGTGGTGGCTCAGTGGTTATGGTGATGCCTGGCATGCCCGAGGATGCAGGTTCGAACCCCAACACCACCTACACAACAAAGTGCTTGAGCAACGAAAGCCACATGAAAAAGTAAATAAAACTGAGTCTCTTTCTCACTCTCCCTGTCCCTCTCCTTAAAAACACAACAGTGCCCATTTGTTTGTATATCCTGCGGCTGGGATGTAGCTCAGTGGCATATTGCGTGCTTAGCATGCTGGTGGACCTGGGTTTAATTCCCAGCACCACACAAACACAAAAACATGTGTCCTCATCTCCTTAAATAGAAAAGTATTTCATAACATATTTCTCTTGAAAGCGTGTAGTCTACAGAAACAAGAGACAATGTTGAGAAGCAAGGAAGGTATTCAATTAAGTTTCTATTCTTGCCCTCAACTTTCTAAACTCTCAACACTGGACCGCACTGAATGTATATACAAGACACATAACCAGTCCAGATCCTTTGCTCCTAAACCAGAACCCTTTCTACCAACACAAACCAAGAAATCCACGGATAAGTCCCAGTCCTGCAGGGTAGTGTGAAAGAAGCCGTGCTTCCCGCTGTGTCTCCCCTTCTCTTTATAAACATTCCTGAGATAACACTGCACTGTAAACTAGGAGAGATGCAGCTCGAAGGATTCCTAAGTGCAAACTAACCTCTATGCCTCTCTCCTGGATGAATTCTCGGCTGGAGAGAAAGGTTCTCATGAGCCTTCAGATGACAAGTCATGTTCACGAGTTTTCTTACAGTGAAGACACTTGGGGGTTTCTCTTTGGTATCAACGACCAGATGTCATGGACGATGTTTCCTCTGGTAAAAGATCTGCCGCAGTGGTTACATTCAAGAAGTCCTCCCTCAAAAGAAGCTCCCGGATGTTGACAGAGGTGTGGGCACTGGTGAAAGGGCGCCCCTCCTCTGCTACGCTGACAGGGTTTCTCCCGCCATGCATCCTCTGATGGTGCGTGAGGGACGAGCTGCGGCTGAAGGCCTTGCCACACTCACTGCACTCGTACGGCTTCTCGCCAGTGTGGATGATGGAGTGTCGGATGAGGTTGGTGCTCCAGCAGAAGGTTTTCCCACACTCAATGCATTCATAGGGCTTCTCCCCGCTGTGAATACGCTGGTGTCTGGTGAGGCCTGATCTGCGGTTGAAGGCCTTGCCGCACTCCATGCACTCGTAGGGCTTCTCGCCTGTGTGGATGCTGAAGTGGCGAATCAGGTCTGCCCTATTGCTGAAGGCTTTCCCACACTCCTTGCACTTGAAGGGCTTCTCTCCAGTGTGGGCCCTCTTGTGCAAGATGTAGGTGGAGCAGTGGGTGAAGGCCTTCCCACATTCGCTGCACACGTAGGGCTTCTCCCCGGTGTGGATGCGCTGGTGCCTCTTGAGGTAGGACCTGTGGTTGAAGGCCTTGCCGCACTCCAGGCACTCGAAGGGCTTCTCCCCAGTGTGGATGACGTAGTGGTGGATCAGGGCGGCGCTTTCACAGAAGGCCTTGCCACACTCGCTGCACTCGTAGGGCTTCTCTCCAGTGTGTGTCTGCTGGTGCCACATGAGGTACGACCTGTGCTTGAACACCTTACCACACTCGAAGCACTCGTAAGGATTCTCCCCACTATGGATGATGTAGTGTCGGATGAACCCTGGCCTATCTCGAAAGGCTTTGCCACATTCTTTGCACACAAAAGGTTTCTCTCCTGTGTGGCTCCTGTTATGCAAGACAAAAGTAGAGCGGTGGGTGAAGGCCTTGCCGCACTCGCTGCACTTATACGGTTTCTCTCCACTGTGGATGCGCTGGTGCTGGGTGAGGTGTGATTTGCGGTTGAAGGCCTTGCCACACTCCATGCACTTATAGGGCTTCTCCCCGGTGTGGACCATGTGGTGCTGCAGCAGGTACGTGCTCTTGCTGAAGGTCTTCCCGCACTCGGTGCACTCGTAGGGCTTCACACCAGAGTGGATCCTCTCGTGTCGGGCAAGAAGGCGCTTCTTGTTAAACACCTTCCCACATTCACTGCATCTGAAGATGTTTTCATCCTCCTGAGTCATGGGATCTTTGCCTGATCCATGTGAGTCATAGTCATGAGCAGCATCTCCTGGACAGACACGCTCCTGTGCCATCCTTGAACACGAGTCCTCAGCTGCTCCCAAACCACCTTGTCCAGGGATAACTTTCCCAGGGAGCTTCTCCTGCAGCTCAACCCCTGCTCTCGAGGGTCCAGCCTGACTCCCAGCTTGTACCAGCTGGGAGCACCCTGAGGCCCCTGGCATCCATGGCCCCTGGAGCAAAGCACCCTCAGACAAGGATGGCTCGCAAGTGGTGGCTTCAGTGGATTCGGGTTTTCCATGGTCACCTGAAAGAAGTTCAACACACAACAGGACCAGTCAGTGACAATATAGAGGAACAAGGTCACCATGTCAATGGAAACACGATGCTGAAAACGCGTCCTGTGTCCATTTCCTTGTCACCTCTGAACCTTAGGTTTGCAATGTCTTTCCTCCCTGGATCTTGGACCCCAATACCTTGAATGGGAGACCTGGGGGAGAGGCGGGGTCAGCACGTGCAGGTCTTGGTGGAGTGACCGCCACGACAGCCTGC